>NDXZ01028123.1:0-10250 GCA_003055125.1 Paykullia maculata | reverse complement strand
AAAAAATTGGGAGTCGTTTTTTTTGGCTTATATCTTCGTCAGTTATTAAGCGATTTTACTGGTTTGCAATAGCAAGAATCTCAGGGGAATTTCTGATTCTTTGATACCAATAACACGTCCGTACGAAATCGGGGGCTAAGAAAATTTGATTTCAACAGACGGACATGGCTAAATCGACTTGCCTATCTATAAGAATTCAGAATATATGTATATACTTTATGGGGTCGCCAATGAATATTGTAGAAATTACAAACGCAATGACAAACCTTGTCACCTGTGGTGAAGGGTATAAAAAAAGAAATGTGGTTTTGCGGTTTATATTAAATTGTTTTCTTTGATTTTAGCTCTTAGCACTTTTTCAGCTTCTTCTACTTAATTAATTTTATTGAAATTTTGCAAACACATTTAGTTCACGTGACAATACATTATTAAAAAAATTAACAGTGCCACGCCTATTGTAAAAAATGAGTATTTTTTATAAATTTTTTTCGTTCTGTTTTGAGCACACATTTCAAAACAATATTAATGAAGCATAAAAATTGTGAACTTTGCTCTTTGACGATGCTTGCTATCTCAAAATATATACAAAATACCGCAAAATGGTTTTGCAAATCAGAAAGACGATATTTGAAATAAATATATTCTACCCCAGATTTATTTAAAGAAGAAATAGTCGATGGACCAAACAGTGGCTGGCGAATTGACATTTACAATTCATACAACCTAAAATTTTTTTTTAATTAAACATTTATGTGACATTTGACCATTTAACAAATAAATTATTATATCATACATTAAAATATAAAATAAGATATTAGTTAAATTGACTCTAAAGTAAATTTTTTTCAACATCGATATACACAAACATATTCAGTTAAATTAATGTTACCTTGTCTTTTTTCTGACGTATTTGACAAGAATCGATACGACAACGCCAAATACAATGGAGCTGAATATTTTCTTTTACTCTTGTAGGGTGGGTTATAAACAATAAATTATAATATTTAAAGAACAGGTCAAAGCTCATATATCATAAACTGTTTATAAGAGTAAAATAATATTAAATTGTTTTTATTGGACAAATTGCGGAAAACACAAATAATATATATACATATACTACATAAGTATATTTAATTATATATAGATTTAATTACACTGAGAGAAATTCGTGCAACATTTTACGAATTTTATGTAAAATATATGAAACCTTCGTAGATATTACAAAAACAATTTAAGGCTTAAACTTTATTATTTTACAAAAGTAAAGAAAACTTTTCGTAATATTTGTTTCCTCTCAAGATATACAAAACTTTAGTATAAATTAAAAAACAAAATTTTAGGCGGAAATTCATAATTTTTTCCGCATATCTTACTGTTTTTTTTTTTTTTTTTTTTTGTTAAATAAAATATAATCAAAACGCAAATTTTTGAATATTATTGAATATTATTTTCGCAAGTTGGTACAATTAAAAAAAATTTGAAATAAAATGTTTATTTCATTACACATGTTTTAAAGCATTAAAGACTTGGACTAAAAAATGGAATGAAAAATTAAAGTTGATTTGATATTTGTAAAAGTTACATAGAGAAAACAAAAATTTAACCAAAGTTGGTGGCAAAAAGTTTTAAACAACTTTAAAACACAATTCGGCCCCTAATTATCAATTATTAAAATTTGTAAAAAAAAAACAAAAACATTTGAATATTAAGGAATTTCTTTATCGATTCTTAAAATATTTAAAAACAATTTATGGCTTTCTTTAGACAATAATATTAAAGGAACTTAGATTAGTATGTTTATAAATGTTGATTTGAGAATTGATGATAAATGGGACTTAAGGTACTCGTTTTAAGTAAAACATTTGTAACATATCAGTTTAATCTATTGCGGCGACTGTCTACTGATGTTTGTAACAAATTTTAAATTATTATTATTAGAAATCCACAAGTATTTTTGTTTTCAAGTATATTTTGTAAATAATTTAAATATATTTAGGTTTTCAACTTAGCACTAATCTTTTTACAATATTGAGTTTATACTTCTTTAAATAATAATATTATTATTTGATAAGTGAAATGTTTAAGGAGTTTTATAAAATTTCTAAGTACATATCGCTCACTTTCTCAAAGAACGTCATAACTTAAAAAAATTAGTTTGGCAGAAAATGAGTTTAAAGTTGTCAATTTACATGCAACTCAGTGGAAATATGAAATAGTTTTCCTCTATCAAGAGGTGAGTTATTCACGTTATTCGCATGAATTTTTTACAAAAGATTAAGTCTGATATAGTGAACCATTTTAAACATTAACTCCAAAATTAAATTTTTTGAGTTATGACGTTGTTTGAGTAAATAAGCGATATGTTTTATACAGACATAATTTAGTTTGACTAACGCGAAAAAACTTTCGGGGTGTAAAAGTAAAAGCTATGGAAAACCATTTAACGATTTTATTGTCACCCTGTGTCCTGGCATTATTTAGCGGTGTTGAAGATATTGGCAACAATGAAGTTGTATGTAAAGTGAGCTGTTTAGTTGTTGATGAACAAATTCATTGTTGACAATTCAGTCAACGATTTTATCTACAACATCCAAGTGTGTTAAGTTAAACCCTTTGAAGACGGTTGGATTTTGAATTGCATATTCATAAATATGCTTCATATAGTGGGACGAACGGTAACAATCTTAAGGCTTTCGCTTGCGCCAGATTAAGCAAAGAATGCATCAGCATCTATCAGGAACAGAAATTATATATTGAAATTCGTGCATTGAATTTACAATTTAATCCCTTCATACACAAAAAAAAACTAAAATACTTGTTTGCTGTGGGCTTTAAAGCGTTTAAAATAGAGCCCTTTAGAAATGAAGCGGATGATCCTTTTAGTTTGATTTTTAACCAATAAAAAACTGATGTAAATAGTAATCCTTGATTTATTTATAAAAAGTTTTGTTGGACTAACATTTTTTTAGGTGAATTACGAAAAAATTACAGATACTTCAAAAGCCAATGGCAGATTTAGATGGATAACCCGAAAATTATTAAGGGAGAAACTAATGATCATATTTAATAAAAAAAATGGAGACTTTTGCAATGTTGCTATGAGTTGTACTAGATATTGCACTTTGAATTCATTTATTTATTTAATTACTTAGAAAAATATTAATTTTTAATATATTTATTTATATTTTAGTTTAAAATTAAATATCAGTAGCTTTGATACTATTCAACAGATGACAATTTTTAATTAACTCAAGTATGTACTTTAAAGTACCTACTTTAAAAATTTGAATTGTTACAAAATTATTTATGTATAAAAAAACTACATATTTATAAAATTTTTATTTATTTATATAAAACTTTTAATTAATTTTCCTTGAATTGAAAACAAAAATAAATAAAAATAATTATAATTACCAACAATCAATTGAAATACAAATAAACCTGTGCAAATTAGGTAAAATGCAAATAAAACATTTCCCTATATAAAGACGGCAAAAGGGTTTAATAAATTAGTATTTCAAAAGTGTTTTAATTTTAAATACAAAACAATTGCAAAGAGAAATGTCGAGCAAAATTGCAATTATTATTTTAGGCATAACCTTAACTGGGATGATTGCAAATGGAACGCCTATTAACAATTTTAGTAAAAATGTTGATAAGAGTGTTAAAAATTTACAAGGAGTAAATTGTGTGTACGAAACTATTCTTAATTTAGATGATGCTGCCGATGAATTTTCCTATAAAATTAGAAATAGCTGCGGAGATGAAGCTGTTGAAAAGCTAGCAACGGAACTTGCTGACACCAAAGAACTTATGAAAATTACCGCAAAAGTAATTGATATCAATAATGATGTCTGTAATAATGATGGGTATGATGAAGATATGGATGCTAATATTGAACCTTCATCCAAGTGTGCTAAAAAGCTTAAAAATCAAATGGGCAAATTGTTGACTTCTTTCACCACAACTAAGAAAGATATAACTAATGGTTTACAGCAAACTTATAGCAGTCCAGCATGTGTTAAAATGACTATGACCAATTTCAAATACTTTTTGAACAGTTTTCCTACACGAATTCAAACATGTGCTCAACTTTCTATTTAAAAATACATGTAAACACTTAGCGATTAATTGTGTTTTCAAAGAAACGTAAATAAATAAAGAACATTGAAGAAATTGCATGTATTAAAAATTTCCTACCACGAATTATTTTTTAATAACGGAAAATTTAACAAAAATTTTATAGGAGGACGATTTATCAAAATTTATTAAAATTGTTCTAAAAATATAAAATGAATTATTTTCTATAGAAAATTATTCGTAAAGCTTTAGAAAAAAAAATTATTTCCAATAATTTATAGTTTGTAGGAAATTAATTTTCCTTAAAATAATATTTTTCAAACATTTTCTAAAAATATCTGATTTATGGAAATTTTTATTTATTATAATAATAATAAATAAAACAAGTAAGAGCGCTATATTTGGCGGTGCCAAATCTTAAATATCCTTCACCATGTGTGGCGAAATGGTCCAAATGGTATAATTTTTTTCAAATATATTTATAGTTTATTTCAAAGCTGTAAAACAATAATATTTTTGTTAAAAAAAAAATTTTTTTTTGTGTAAAAATAACGAGGCAGTCGTCTTTTTTTGCTTATATCTCAGTCGGTTATTGATGGATCTTGCCAGTTTTAAATACCGATTTTCCGAAAGCATTTCCAAAAGTTTGATACCACAAACAACCCTTGGCGACCTATGGGCGCTACGAAAACTTGATTTCAACATACACACGGACAGACGGACATGGCTAAATCGACTTCCCTATCTATAAGGATCCAGAATATATATTCTTTATAGGGTCTCAAATGAAAATTGTAGAAATAACAAATGGAATGAAAAACCTATATATACCCTTACCACATGTGTGAAGGGTATAAAAAACTTGTTGTTTAATATACATATGATACAAGCAGAGCACCCCGGCTTCGCACGGAAGTTATTTAATAGTTAGTAGCCAGGTTAACATAGGAAAAATGAGAAGTAAATAGGAGGCAATTTTTATATAATTTTAAATAAAGTAATCTTTGTAGCAAATTCGTTTATGAATTTTCAAGATATCCGAACACCAAATATCTTAGTTTATGCATTTTCTTTTCGTGGGCGGTGCCACATCCCCTGCCCCAATAAAGCAATATTTGCTTGAATAAGGAAAGTTATATTATAGTTAATGGTAAAAAGTTTTGATTCAAAAGATATAACAGATCTCAATATATTTAAAGTAAATTATTTAATTTATATAGTAGGTGCCACGCCCCCTTATATGTTTTTGTCGGTTTTTGCTTAAATACGCCTACAGATATCGAAGAGAGGTCTGCTAAGTTTAAGATTACAAATATAGTTTCTTAAATATCTAAAATAATATAAGTATTTCTTTGCATGAACTTGCCGCACTCCCTGCTCCAATCTAGCCAATTTATGGGAAAAATATTATAAATATTGGACAAAAAAAATTATATTATACCTAGTTAATAGTTGTAAAAGTTAATCCTACAACATTTTAAGACCATTGATATAACAGTTCTTAAGATATGCCATTAAATGTATTGGAGTTGTTTGGGTGGTACCACACCCTCTTATCCGATCCTTACTACTTTTGGCTCAAATAAGGCAAATAAATAAATAAATTTGACAGTTCTCTTTATATATCATAAAATGTATTTAAAATGTGTGTGAGGTGCCACGCCCCCGTGTTTTTCTTCATACAAACCGTCTGCTGAAAACTACGAACCAAATAAAAAAAATTCAGGCAAATTTATTCAGCCGTTCTCAAGTGATGCGGTTACATACATGGACCATTTTATTTTTATATATAAATAGATTTACATCTGGTTTATTGTGAAATGGTTTTGCAGGTCCTATGTCAGTTAATTTTATATGGATAGTGTCACACCCATTCTATCGAATGCGCCAGCTTTTGGCGTGAAATCGTGCCATACCATGTCATTTGTTGGTACAAATTGTTATGCTTCTAGGCACTTTTAAATATGTTTTTCGTGCTGAATTTGTTGTTGAAACCACTGTGTATTGTATGTAAATATCATCTATTTAACTCACAATTTTAACAAATTATAAAGTGGGACTTTCATTTTAATTTATTTAGAATTTTATTGTTTCTTTTAATATAATTTTTACAACATAGAATTTCAAAGAAATTCTACATCCCAAGTAGTAAATAACTTTTTAAACACAATAAAAACACGCAAACTAAACCTTATGATTTATGGCAAATTAAAATTTTGTTAATTAATTAAAAATAACTATAAATAAAAAAAGGCCCATAAAATAATTATAATTATTGCATTTACATACATTCGTGTTTTAAACATACATACATACATACATATATAAAAAAATAAAAATTAAACTTTACAAAATTGAATATTTAACAAGAATTTCAAATTTAATAAAAAAAAAGCAATAACAACCCAAAACAAAACTCAAACATAAGTTCAATGCTCCAAAACTCTATGGCATCACAAACGACACAAATACTCATACATATGTATGTATGTATGTACAGAAAGCACATGTAAAAAATTAACGATGAGTTAAAAAACAAAGTTCAGTGAGTAAAAAAGAATAAGTAATAGTGGAGCACAAAATTTTAAATCAGAATAAAAGAGAAAAAATCCAATTGTAATATATTGTGTAAGAATATTACGTTTTTATTAAAAATGTTAAAAGAAATAATTAAACGACCGAAATGATCCTTTGAAAAAGGATTTCAAAAAAAGTTAAAAACTGAAACCGACCAGCTTTGAATTATTAATAATATACTAGCAGAGCGCCCCGGGTTCCCACAGAAGTTATTTACCAATGAAAAATATTAGAAATGCGTTTTGCGAAAATAGTTAGTAGCCAAGGTAACATAGCAAACATGAGAAGTGAATAGGAGGCAATTTTTATATAATATTTAAATAAAGTTATCTTTTTAGCGAATTTGATCATAAATTCCAAGATATCCGACTCCCAAATATCTCAATTTATGTATTTTCTTTTCATGGGCAGTGCCACCCTGCTCCGATCGAGGCAATTTTTGCTTGAGTAAGGAAAGTTATATTATAGTTAATGGTACAAAGTTCCAATATAAATATATAATAGATCTCAAACAATTTTTTTATAATTTATTTGAGCTGTATAATAGGTGCCAGGCTATCTTAAATGTTTTTGTCGGTTATTAATAAAAATATTTATAGTTTGAAAAAATATATAGGCCAAGCTTTTTGTGTTAGGTAACAAGGTTTTTTAATAAAAAAATGTATTAAATATTTGCAAAATTAACATTTTTTTTTTATTTCTTTCTTAAAAAACAAAAACTGTCATAACAGCCCATCATAAGTTTTATATAGAACTGCATACAATTTAAAAAAAAAGTAATGTGTACTCAACTATTTGGGTATATAATTTTCTAGAAATCGTTGAAAATGTTTAAGTTTTTTGGTTATTTGACAATTTATTCACAAATTTTTTATTAATGGGGGATTAATTGACCATAAATAGCACGTACATATATGTACATATGTCCTCATAAAAACCCTTTGTTTTAAGCAATTAATTGATTTTGTTTAATTTTATTACGAAACAAGTTAGAGCGCTTTATTCGGCTGTGACAAATCTTATATACGTGTGTGTATTTAATAGGGTTGGGAAAAATATCGATATACATATTAACTTTTCGATATTTTTTTTAATATCAATCGATATATTTCGTCGATATTTTACTTTGCAATATATCGATACATCAATATTTGTTTCTTGCAATTTTTTTTCGATATTTTTGAACTCTGGTTTTTGTTATTAATTTATATAGAATATAATGTTATAATGCTTGCATTGACAGCAACTGCGCGACAATTCTGATCACATTTAAAGTACATATTTGCAAGTTTATAGCCACACCTGTAACTGTCAAACTCTATGCGCAAATAATTAGTGTTGAATATTTTTATGCTGAGTTGCATTAGGCGTTAGCTGTTCTATTGTGCATACATCTTGTGGATAATGTGTCGATTACATTGTTTTGTTTTCAACGTATTTTTAACAAAGTCTTAACCATGTGAAGTTGTTTATGTCCAAGATTTTACACCTGTTCTTTCTGAATTTGCCTATAAGTATTTAATTTGTCAGGCTTCTTTGGTGTTTTCGATAGTAGAAGCCGTTTGAGAGGAAGCTCCTTATGTCAGTATCTGATAGTTTTACTGGTTCAATTACATTTTTACAGCGCCTTATGTAATAGTTTAACCACACATATAGTTTTCTGTATTAATTGTTTCTATGTTAACCGTTAAACATCAATAAAAAAATATTTTTTTGTTAATAAAGTTCGTTTTTCCTGTATTTTATGAATTTACAAAAAATATCGATATTTTAAAATCGATATATATCGACCGGCAACGATATTGAAAAAAATATCGATGTAAAAAATATCTATATTCATTTTTGCATTTGCCCATCCCTACTATGTACGTACATATGTATTTACATGTCCGAAAGGTATTTAAAGTCTTAGAAAACTTGATTTTTTAGTCCACAAAGGTTTTTCGCGCTAATCTGCTCATTCTGGGCTTGTTTTTCAATTAATTTTGAAACCAGAAAATAAAATAATAAAACGATAATTTTTTACATTCTTTAAAATATTTTTAATTTATGTAAATTTGATTTAAATTTTTTTTTTTGTATAACAAAAATAAAATATATTACCAACCGTATCTACTAAAACCGGTTTAAACCCTAATTTTTTAAGTTGATTTCTTAAACACTCTATAACTTTTCTTAAATTCATTCATCTATTAGGGCCCATTAGGTATAGTTAGGCTGTCCATTCGTACTGATTTCGTCAAACCGTGTACTGGTGCATTGATTAATATAATGTGTACTGATTAAAAAAAAAACTATTGATCGTAATGACTTTCAAGTTTATTTGATTTTGTTATATTTTTGCATTTTAGAAAAGATTTAGAAGATCACAAATTTTTTCGTTTGTAAATAATATTTGAAATGGTAAAAAAGTGAAGACACTCTAATTGCTATGCTAATTATAAAACATAATATCAGGCTTTCTTGCGATAAATATTACAATGAAAAAGTATATTGTCCTGAATTGACATTTAATTTGAGATATTGTTTTAGTTATATGTAACTATATATAATAATCCTCATATTCATAATACATTTTTAAACTATTACAGTTTCATTGAACATTATGATTCATACAAAATTTGTTGTATAACCTTTGATAAATATAACAAGTAAGATCGCTATATTCAGCTATGCCGAATCTTATATATCCTTACCTACGTGTATCTATGTGTGTATATTAGTAAATATTTTTCAAAACAGAAATATAATAATTTTTGTGTAAAAAAAATTTTTTTTCCTTGACATGCCTTACTTACAAATATAATCATTTTAATGTAAAAAAAAACAAAAAAATATTTTTTTTTGCTTTCTCGAAAAAAAATTTTTTTTCTTTAAAATTCCCCAAAAGACAAAAGACACACAAATATAATAATTTTTGAGCAAAAAAAAAAACTTAGAAAAAAACGAGGCAGTCGTCCTTATCTGCTTATATCTAAGCCGGTTATTGATGGATCTTGCCAGTTTTCAATACTGATTTTCTTGAAAGTATTTCCAAAAGTTATAATGTGATACCACATACAACCCTGGGTGACCTATGGGAGCTACGTAAACTTAATTTCACACACACACGGACAGACGAACATGGCTAAATCGACTTCCCTATCTATAAGGATCCCGAATATATATACTTTATAGGGTCGCAAATGAATATTGAAGAAATTACAAACGGAATGGCAAACCTATATATACCCTGACCACATGTGGGAAGGGTATAAAAATTGTTAATGAATATGGGGGCAAATCCTTTGCTATCCCTCAAATGAAATAATTTATAAAAAAAGTCAAAATTGTTCTGATTTCAAATCAGAAAAAAATGGTCATTCTAGGTACAGCATCTTCTTTAAAAAAGCCAATCTTAATTAACAATACTGTTACCTACACACAAAAAAAGAATACTATACTAAAAATTCTTAAATTTAAGCTTAATGTACCTAAAAATTTCAACGCGATTTATACTTAAGTAATCTTAAAGCAAGTCAAGTCGATACAGGATTGAAAGTACGGTAAGTACGTATATTCTAAAATTGAGTACGATATGCTTGATTCAAGAA
>NDXZ01028097.1:0-13471 GCA_003055125.1 Paykullia maculata | reverse complement strand
ATTTTCGTCAACCAAATAATGGCAGTGTTAGTAGATGTGAGCGACAATTAAGGGCAAGTAGAGTAAAAGATTGTGTATATAAATAGTTTAAATAAGTTACCTAAATTATGGCAAATATTATTTACTGTAAAGCAATATAATTGCGAAAACAATACAGTGGTAAGATTAATATTAAAATAGATTTCAGTTCATTTCAATATTGTTATGGTTTTACTTTCAAGTCAAATCATAGTTAAGATCTACACTTTTGAGTTTCATAAACATGAAATTAAGAAAATTAAAAATAAAATTGGGAATTTTAATTAAAATTGAAAACGCCAACTGTGGTTAGAAATTTTAATTTTAACCTGAAAAAGTTGCAGTTTAAAATAAAGTATTTTATTATAAAATAAAAAAAAAATATTTCAAATAAGAGGGTTTCAAAAAAAGATTTTTTTAAATTAAGAAAGTTCTATAAGAAATTGTTTTCTTTTTTAATCTACTTAGAAACAGAAAGAACGTTTAAGTACGTCCTGTGTAGTTAAGTTTAATCTTACAAATTTCTTTTATTAGTTTGCTTCCAGTTCAATTGTGGTTCAATGCTTGTTTAGTTTAAGTAACATTTTTGTTTAGTTTGAGTTAAGTTTTGTTAGTGATGACAGAGGTTTATATGGAAATTTGCCATTCCATGTATATATGTGTTTCTTTAAATCCTAATTTGTTTGCTGTAAAGATTCATAAAACCAGAATCTTAAATCGAATCAAACAAAACAATTTTTTTGTATTTCCAAGCACAATTTGATACTGAAACAGTCTAAGTAAAAAGATTTCAAATTTATTTCTAGTTTTCAAAATTATTTATTAAATTCATAATTTTTAAGCTTTAAAAACTCCTTTGGGAAAACTCAGCGAAAATTTTTGGTAAATCTGGTTTTATAATAGCCATGCAATTTGAGACTAACCAATGTAACTTTGTGCCATAAAATTAAAAAATCAGTTGAACAAAAGCAAAAGCAAAAACTGTAACACAACAGTTTCACTAGAAACATAATAAAAACAAGTAAGAGCTCTATATTTGGCTGTGCCAAATCTTAAATACCCTTCACTACGCGTATTTATGTATGTATGTATGTATGTATGTATCTGTCTATATGTATACTTATATGTACGTATGTATTGACATGTCTGAAAGGTATTTAAACTCTTAGAAAACTTGATTTTTTTATGAAATTAATTTTAGTCCATATAGGTTTTTCGTCCATATCTTTGCTGATTCTGGGCCAATTAGTAAATTTTTTTTAAATTTCCAAAAAAGGCTTATACTCTCACTAAACGTAACTAATAGAAATTTTGGCCCATGCGAAAACTGAGGTTGTCGCGATAACCGAGCCTCAATTGTTTAAACGCTAATTCCCTTTTATGGTTTAATTTCCAAAAAAGTCAATAAAGTAAACTTATCACACATTTAAATCATTTATTTTTAATAGATTTATTAAATTTAATTAATAATGTTTAAAAAAAAACACTATTAATAAATAATAAAATACACATTCTAATGTACAACGGATATACAGAGTTGAATTTGTAAACATAAACATTAAAAAATCAATCAAATTACTGTGTTTTATTACATGAAATATTTTTCTGCACTGCAATTTCACGAAGATTTTAAAGAAACATAATATCTTTTAAGGCTATTCTATTTTCCTCGGCCCATTGAAGACGAATGTAAAAAAGAATCAATAGCATTCTGAGATTTAATTTTGGAAAACGCTGAAGTAGTGACAACAATTTCGATCTCGTCTTCGCTTTTAATTTCGAAATAAATATGTATAAAAAATATGTAAATAAAATTGACAAACTGATCATTTTGGGAGAAAAATTGCGATAACTGAGGCTTTTTTTGAAAAGTTGCGTTAACTGAGTGAACAATGCAAACAATTTTGAGTTGCAATAGTCGAGGAGTTGCGTTTAGTGAGACTGCACTGTATCTCAATTTTTTTTAATATAATCATTTCTGTGTAACAAAAATAAACAAATATTTTTTTTCTTATAACTCGATAATTGTCGGATTTTGGTGATTTTTAATAGCAAGAATCTCGAGGAAATTTCTGATCGTTTGATACCAATAACGTGTCTGTACGATACGGGGGGCTGAGAAAAGTTGATTTCCATAGACGGACAAATACGCAGACTGACATGGCTAAATTGACCTCCCTATCTAAAAGAATTTAGAATATATATACTTTATGGGGTCGCAAATGAGTATTGTAAAAATTGGAATAGACAAACGGAATGACAAACATCCATATACACTTATCACCTTAGGTGAAGGGTATAAAAAACTACTACTGTTACGCATTTGTATCACTATAACCCTGTGAACCAGGGTTGATAAATTTAATACAAAAATATAATAATTAATTCGTACTTCAAAAGCATATGAAACTGCTCCAATGCACGATTTAGTACCATTTTGAATTACCATTAACTTTATATTTTTACGATTTTGTCTTACTTTTTATTTATTTAAATCATTAAAAAATGGTTCTGACAGCTCTTATTGTCACTGAAGTGTAAAAAGCCTTAAAAAGCTGTTTATAGACTTTTTTTTAGAACTTTTATAATATTGTATCGTTTTAATACGATGAGCGGTACACAATGAAATTTACTTTAAAATTTATTTTCTCAAAACTGGTTAAAAAACAGCGTAGAAATATGAGTTGAGCTGTTACCTTATCTTAGCTTTTAATATACAGACATTTTGATAAGAAATTATACAATTTTTGTTCCATAACTTATTTAAATTAACCGAATAAGTAGTTTTTCTCTTCTTGCCTTTGGTAGTTCACTTATGGTAATTTAAATTGCACAGTTATATTCATTTTAGTACAATAATTAAAATTCTATTTATCATCCCTGATGGGTGTTTTTGAGCGTTGGTGTTGTAAAGAATATTAAGTGCTGATTATAAATTATGATGAAATAATTATAACTTCTTATCTGCAAATAGAGTTTATTTCAAACTTTAAACATTTAAAGAAGAGGAATTGGGCTTTCATAATATTATTTTAAGAGTACAAACATTTTAATTTAGGTGCAAATACAGTGAACTTAAATTGACTACTTCAACTTTGATTTTCATGTTATTTCATAGTGTTCTCTAGAAATTTAATTAAAATTTATTGTGTATTTAACTAAATTTAATTAAAATGTATTTTGCAACAAACACATAATTTAATTTTAACTATAAATCAATTTGGCATCATTTGTTTCGTATATATCAGCTTTAGTTTTGCTCTACTGTGCCCCTCAAGAGTCACAGACAAATTACATAATATTTAATGTTCGTTATATATTTTTCCGACGCGTGTTTACCCTATTAAACCAAACATTTCACTTTCTCTTTCTTTACGGCAACGTTAGTTTTGCAGAAAAACAAAACAAAGGCAACAAAAAAGTAAAACTTCATACTAAAGTTTAAAAATCTTTGTTGTTATACTTCAACGCTAGTTTAGAAGCAGGTAATTGGTAAATATGTATAGTTTATTAAAACAATATTTTGTGTTCAACAAAATTGCCTTTTATTTTTCCATTAAATATTTGTTTTTAAGGAAAAAGTCTGCCAAAATTAGTTTTGTGGTTTTTTTGTCGATATTTTTGTTGCTTGTTTTCTTTGGCGAATATATTTTTTTATTTAGCAGCATTGTGTTTTGCATATGGTTTTAATAAACAGCAACTACTCAAAAACATATTAAGACATTCATATGTATACGTTTAAAAATTCTACTTGCATAAATATTTTACTTTCAGATTTATGAAAGAAAAAATTGACATATAACTTGTAAGCAAATTATAAATAATGGCAGGGGTTGAAGGCATTAAGTCGATTATCAGGGACAGAGGTTATCAGGGGCCTAATTCTGTCATTCGATAGCGATCGAAATTTAACAATTCAAATTGAGATTCCTGTACCTCGATTCCTGTAAAACTCGATCACTATCGAATGACAGAATTAGGCCCCAGTAACACGATGTCAAAAATAATTACATTCAAACATACAAGCATTAATTTAATTTTAATATACGTATGTATGTATGTATGTATGTATAAGGAATGAAAGTTTCATACTTTCAAAGTAAAAATAATATGTAATTAAAGTACAAATATAACTTAAACTAAACCAAATCAAAACAAAGAAAGATTTGAAAATAACAAAAATTAAATTAACTACAAGAAAATTTGAGCTTAACTAAACCTAAACTAAAACTGACAAACTTTTTTAAACTTTATGTTTTGATCCTGAATAAAAAAAGTTTTTTTTTCAATTTTTTTTTAATGGAGATGTTTTTTGTTCTAGTTATATGTACATATGGATGTATTTGGAGCGAATTGCCATAAAAGTTTTAAAATATTATAATATATATTGACAAATGCCAAATGTTGCAGAAGTTCAAAGAAATCACAATATAAAGATTTTTCGATGACAATTCAATAGTTAGTTTTTTATTTTCTCTGTTTTTTATCTGTCATAATTTTATTGAATACAAATATACTTTTTTTATATTTATTAGTTGGCAGTTGGCAGTTGTGCAGCGAACAATGGTCAATAAATGCACAAAAATTTATTATTTTTATATGATTTGGTTTTATTTATAGTTACAACTTTTTATGCAAAAATTTTATGGCAAATCATATATTGATATGACAGAAAGTTGCAGTTTATATGTGTACATATGTACATATGTATGCAGTTTAAAATTTTTCTTTCATTTGTCTACATATGAATATCCATATATGTATGTATGTGTGTTGTATATATGTACATACATACATATATACGTGCTTATTTTCCTTTCATATAGATTTTCTTTATTAAAAAATAAGGACATAATATAAGTTGTATAACTGTTTGCAAATTTAAGTTGGTAAACGAATATTTTTTATGACTAAAAGACACAAATGTCGTTAAGTTAATGTTAGAAATATATTTTTGCCAAGAAAAAAAAAAGAAATTATGTTAGATTTGATTAAAAGACATAATTTAAACATTGTCATCGTGAAAATTGTAAGACAACAATGTCACATTTATATGTTAATTTCTACTCTCTTTGTTCATGTTATTGTTGGGTCTTTGTGTTTTGGCTTAAAATTTCTTTTATGATACTAAATTATTTACTAATCTTTATACAAACTTATTCGCTCTTTATGTTTAAGGCATCGTTCTTGTATCTTTATTAACAAGCACCAATAAAATTTAGGAAAATCTCAAGCAATAAAATTTGAAGCATGAAGCTAAAACATGCCATTTATAGAGCCTATGGGCGTGCCAGTGTTATTATTTAGAAAATTGATTAAAATTAAGTGTAGTTGGGGATGAAGAACGTAGGTTTTGCCAATATCAAATGGTTAGTTGAATTTATGTACTAAGACGGAATTAATGCGAAGTAAAGGAGGCACAAAAAAGTTAAACTTGTTCTCTTGAATTTTTTTTAATATGTTTTTTATTCTCTTAAATATAGCATCTTTGCTTTAAGCTTATAATCGCAAAGTAAAGTCTTAAGAAATTAATTTTTCAACACTTAAACTACAAACCTCACACACTTCTATATCCAAACTACAATAACAGACATTGCAAAGGGTCTTCATAAGTGTAAGCGTCACTAATGATACAACTGCTTGAAGAGGCTGTGAAAATTGCCAACTTTTTACTTTTCCTATAAAGACATCTTTGGCAGTGAATTATTTCTTATGCAAAGGAAAAATCAAGATGTTTCTTCAGAATGCCTGAAAAATATGGCTGGTAGATCTACCAACTTTTCAAGTTAAGATTGCAAAAAACTACGAACATTTGATATTTTTTTTACCCTTAAGACAGATTTCAGATAATAACAAAGAGAGACAAAGTGAGGACGATGATATAAAAAGCAATTGTATTTGTTCAGTAGTTTCTACATTAGAAATTACTACTGATCTACCAAGTTTTTGCACTCGAGAAGGTTTTCCATGTCTGAAAAAGAAGGAGGTGATTAGTGGCAGTAAAAAAATTGATAAAAATAATAAATAAATAAAACTCGTATGACCTCACTGAAACTTACATTAGCGGTCTTAAAAGGACTTCAATATTTTTTCTTTTCAAAAAAAAGCCAAAGGAAGAAGTAAAGTTTTTGTAGCTGAAAGTTTTGAGTTTTGATGATAGAGAATACACTTTTAACATGCTAATTTATATATTTAGATTTAAAACGGTGCTAAAAAAGACTACAAAACTATTTATCCTCATCTGCTTTTTTATTATATAAATTATTTTCTCACCCCATATTCCTTAATCGATTTTCATGAAAATTTATGCTTCATTATGGATTGGTATCTCTATTTGCTAAGAATTAAGTGAATTTGCATAAAACCTGGTCTCAGTTTTTTTAAAAATTAATAGGGATTAATATAAAAATAGAACTGTGTCACTTAACAAAATTGACATATTTATTCAACTAAGTGGAAACAAAAAAAGACCGATAGATATGAGTTAAGTCAAATCGATTTTTTTAATACCTACATGATAGAGACTCAAAAGAAAAACTATGCAAAAATAACTCAAGAGAAAATGCTGTCATTATTTTTCCAGTGCCATGATAGTAGTGCGAAACTTAACTTTTTGCAAAAAAAATTCATTATAGTTAGACAATTTTGTTAAACACTATGTGACATAATGTAGGGTATTGAAAAAAAATTACATAAAAAAACTTTATAAAATTGTTTGTTCGTATAAAGATTCTTATTTATGCACATGCACACCTTTTATTATAAATAGTTTTGTATTTTTATAGGAAAATAATTGTTAAAACGTTTTTGTTTTACATACAATTTATATATCGTGTGACAAGATGGTATTAAAAGGAAAATAAAATCAACACAGGGGAGAGAACAAATCGTGTAACAAACTACATGCACTAACAGGGATTAAATCGGTGCTTAGTAAACTTTATATAAGATATTATGCACTGTAAGAAAAACATTTATAGAAAGCATGTAGGCATTACTGATTGTGTAAGAGAAAACTTAAAATATCTTTACATTTGTTTGAAATAATTTTTTTAACAAAATCGTAAAAATTTCGTTTTTATAAGAAAAAATTAGCTTCAGCCAAGTTCTGAAAGAAACTTGTATATTTAATACCATTCTTTAAATCAAAATAACACTTGTATTGATCCTTAATAATATTTTTCTTTATTTTCCTATTGACCACACCTTTCCAGCAAATTAAATTCAAATTACAAGAACAAATCAAATACCATCATATTATTAAAATAAACCAGAATAAAACTGTACAGAACAAAAAATAAAACCATCGATGTTTTTCTATTCAATTCTTCCATTGTTTAAGTTAAAACGTACACAAAAGCAGCAAAAATAATTGAGTAGAAAAAAAATATAAAGTCACACAGGGAATTTCAATGACAAAAGTACTCTATTGCTACTGATATCCTCTAGTCGTAACGATACCAGTGATTGGTTTGTTTAGCTCTTTAAGTTTGGTTTGACTGTTGGTGTTGCCAAAATCATTCCATTTAAACGAAGAATTAATTAAATATTTTATTTTTAAATATTATTAGTTTTTTAAAAAGAACTTATCAAATATATTCTATAAAAAGAAATTTTATAAAGTTTTATTTTTAAATTCTCGTAAAGGAAAAAATATCAAAATACTTGTTGTGAACCCTCTTTGGAATGAAAAAAAAGTAAAAATAAAAATTGTTCTTTAAAAATAATTCAATGGCGCCCCTTTTTAAGAAAGATTTTATAAAATAAAGAAAAGAAGAATCTTTCATAAAGTTGTCGAATGTTAAAAACAACCGATTGACAGAATTTATAAAGGAATTGAGCGAAAAATTCTCATAAAAAAAAGTATTTTTATTAAGAAGTTACTAAATAGAAAGTTATTCTGAATTTAAAACAAATTGTTTTTTGAATTAAAGCAATGGATTTTTTTAGAAAATTTCTCATAAATTCATAAAAAAAAGGAACACAAGAAAAAAGCTTTAAGTGGTTGTGTAAATTTCGTTCTTACCCATTAAAGTGATAAGAAAATATGAATATAGGCGACAAACAATCGCCATACCCTATTTCCTAATAAACTGTGAGTTAAATAGATGATATTTACATCCAACACTAAAATACCGATCAAAGAGTGCTGATGATGAAACCGTAGCTGGTTTCGAAAATACATTCTACTCGGCTAGTGTCGGCAAACTTGCTTTTTCACAATGTTCTTTCAATTATCTCGCATAAAAAATATTAATTTCTTAATTAATATGAACAAATTTACTAACATATAGCCTATCTAAGGAAAATGGGAAAAATACGTAAAAATTAAAAAGTTCAATTGATAATAAAAAACAAAAATATAAATCCTTTGGCTTGGCAACCCTGATTTTTCTGAAACGCCTAACAAATACTTTCACACAAAGCAATAGAAAACATACATACGAAAACATTTACAAATATTCTTTTACATAAAATGAGGAAAAGTCAGAATACAGAAATGTAAACCAATATCTTCGCTAAAGAGTGGTTATAGGAAAGGCATTAATGTCATACAACGTAACATGAATTGCAAAAACAACAACTATATTTTAAAAAAAAGTAAAAAAAAAATAATGAAATGAATAGAAAACTAGAGCACAAATGTTGCAACGCATAAATGCAAAACATGGCTGAGCTTCTGCAGCAGGGATCAGCAACAAATAAATATTAACACATACACACAAACTTATATAAATATTTTAACGTGCACACACATACAAACTTACCCACATTGTGCAGCACAAATTTATTAAGAAAAATTTGCATAACAGCGTGTAAAACTGCAAAAAATGCTTGTGCGCCAATAGCGTGGTATGAGTATTAGTAGTTTGTTCGCTTAGTTGTATGTAGTTGAACAATTATTAATACGATCTTATTATCCAACGTGTATACATGTCTAAGGACTCCTTTGAGTGTGGGTGTATGTTCGATTTGTTGTTTACTAGTTTATGTATGTAATTTGGTAGTAGCTCCGTGAGTGTGTTTTGCTGGAAATTGAAGGAAATAAAGTGTTAAAAGACGTTCCAAATCCATAGAGTATTCGATAACATGTGTGCGTGTGTATAATATTGGTTTCTTTTTTGTTATCAGGAGAGGTTTTAACAAGTTTTAGTTTTAATTTGTAAAAGACAATCACCTTTAAATTTGCCAATGAACATAGAATTGCAATTTTGTCTTAAGCCAAATTGAAATTAGTTCAACTGAGTTCACCATTTTATATAGCTCTTATACATATCGTGTAGGTTTACAAAAATACATTTTATTATGATTAAATGTTTGTCAGTCCTATTGATCTGTAGGACATTCATATAAATCCGCTACGCTTTTCACGATTAAAAGCTAAATCTTTTTTTTGAAAATGACAGTTGACAACAATCGGGATTTTTTTACTTGTGAGACTAAAACCCATAAAAGCCAAAAAATAAACAATTAAATTGTTCTCAAACCAGACATAACAAAACGTTTATGCAAATTTGAGTTACAAATAAATGCTGTTAAACATTCCAAGTTCAACAACTGGTTTATGTTTTTGAGTTTTTTGTTAACAAAAAAGCCCCCAATAACTGTTATGAAAAGAAAACAAAAACAATAAAAATTTTTATTTTTTAAACAATATTAAGGAAATCACTATTTACAAATTAACTTATTTTTATTAAATAATGTTACTTAAGTGACATTTTTGAAAAATATAATTTCCACATTATTTATCATCTTAATCATATCAACATCCCAACACTTTTTGAGTGGTCGTGTGTTTGAACTAAACACGTTTAATGTGTTACAAAACGATACTTACACATATGTATGTAGCTCTGGTCACAAAAAATATCATAAATCAAACGTATGAATAAATACAAGCATACACACACTCATATGGAGATATTTACTATGATTTCAAGGCTCAATGACTTGACATAAAAGTATGTCGAATATAAATATCTTTGTATATGTGCATTAACTTAATAGCACAACACATTGTGTAAATAGCAAAAAAAAAAAAATACCAGAAACATATCTAATGAAAAAGAGCAAAAACTAAAAATTCTCATTTGTATCAAAGTGTGTGTATGAATTTTTGTTTTGAATGGTTTGTATTTACTTAGGCTTAACTTAAAACATGTGGTTCTTTTCTATTCGTTATAGCTGTTGTCATTTATTAAATCGTCTTATACATAAATGTAATTAATTTTATTATACGTAAGTATGTATGTTTAATTAATTTTGATTTACATCTTGAATGCAAACGTGATTTGTATTGCCCTTAAAATAGACGTTTTAATCTAACTTTCTGGAGAAATTAAAGCAGAAAAATATCAATATAAGAAATTAGTTAAAAACTTAACAAATTGTTGGCAAAGTTTTAGCTTTAAAAGAAACAAAAGCATAAGCTAAATCTAAATTAAAGACTGCACTCGAAGACATCAGCTTAAATTTACTGCCTGACCCACAAAATGCGAACGATATTTTCATTCAAATAAATACATACATATATTTCAAACAAAAACAAATTTAAACTTTTTGTTTTTGTTTGAATTATTTTTAATCGAAAGAAAATATTATTAATGAATTCTATTCCGGCTTAAAGTTCTTATATTCTGAAAGTGTGATATGTTGAAAATGTCATCATTCTCATTTTAAAAATTCAGTTTTACCATATGATATTAACCGAGTGGAATGCATTTTCGAAACCAGCTACGATTTCATCGTCAGCACTCTTTTTCTCATCGGTACTACTGTTATTGAATGTAAATTTAATCTATTTAAGCTACAATATTGTATGAATAGCAACTGGAACTTGCTCCATCATATAATCAATGTTGAGGTGAGACAGAACCATATTTTACAATTTACCATATTTATTCTCCTGTCATTTATCACATATTATTTTATAATTGGTTATCCTTTGGATAACACAGTATGCATATTGCAAAGTCGTATTTTTCCCTTATAATTTCCATGTAACATAAAATAAATATTTTTCCAATTTGACGCAAAAATACAAATCTGCTGCTAAAAGAGTATATTTTGATATAAATTTGTCAACAAATTTTGCCACCAATGTCTAAATAATATCAAAATGTTCAGCAGACTTGTTTAAAGCAACAAAAATATGTTAAAACAAAACTTTTATAAAAGATCAAGCATTAAAGTGTATGCATTTCAATATAAGCACGTCGTATTTTTCCTCTTTGATTAAATTTCTAGTGTTGAAAAACATTTATAATAATCTGTGTTTTTATGCAGCCAATATTGTTCAACTATAAAAAGTGTTTGTGTGTAAAATTTGTAGAGCTGGATGTTGATGTTGACAAGAAAAACTTTTATGCCTTTAACAGGTAGCTAAAGAGCACTTTACATATATTTAAGCCGATTTGTAATTTTTCTAAGCCTATGTTAAAAGATTTTAAGGTATGTATTGTTATAATTAAACTTATGGTATGAAAAATCTTAAATATGTATGTTTTTAATATTACCAGTTTGGTTGCAAGCCTGATGAGGTTAAAGATGATGTGGAAGGAGAAACTTCTTTTTTAAGCTTAATTGCCCTGCTTTTCTTTTTTTAATTAATATTTTAAGACATTTTTTGTTTTAATAAAAAAGACATTTTTTAATGTATTTTCATTAAAGGAAAAATATTTAAAATTAAACATACTAATTCCAAAGAGAAAAGTTTAAACTAAATAAACATATTTTGTTTAAAAATTAACAGAATGTTTAAAAAAAGAGATGTCTTATTAAAGATCGATAATATTCAATAATTGTGCCTACTGTTATGGTTGTCAAATATTCTAAATCTATCATATAAATGATTATCCGTAACAAAGTTTATAATTTGGACAAACATATAATGATTTTTTCAGCCATATTTATGATCATGGCATTGACGTTAAATATTACAACTATATTATGATTATGGCCATCATATATCGATTGAATTTTGATTGAATAATTATAGAATTTTAAAATTGCCTGTGATCATATTACTGTGACCATACTGAACCATGTTTTTTCTCTGGGTGAACTATTATAATTCCTGGACTTTACATATGTCGTAAAAATAGCAAAAAAAAATGTTTTAACATATATAAAATAAATAAGATAGAATGATTTGTTTAGCAGCGGAAAATCATAAATGACTAGAAAACATATTTAATCGTTCGTAAATTTTTGTGTTCTGTACCGCAAAATTGCAAAATTTGAGATAAGACCGATTTTTGTGCAAATTTTTTGAGATCTGTCGATCTGTGTAATCAGTTTTTTGTTATCATTTTAGTTAAAAGCTTCTTCAGCTATTGCGTTCAATGTGTATAAAATCGAATAAAAATAAATAAAAACAACCAAAAACTATAAAACTTTTTTTTGGTAAAAAGATCGCGAACATTTTTTCGGTTTAGTTTTTTGTAATTCACAATTAAACTTTTAACATTGATTTCCCAAAAAATCATTTTTTTCATATAGAACACAATAATATGCGAACGACGATATGGCTAAAAATCTTTTACCCAATTGATTTTACATATAAAAATTTACAGAAATTTATAGAAATATATATCTTACCTAAATGCATACATACACATGTGTATGTAAGCATTAAATTTGAAATCTTCATTAAAAAAAACTTTATATTTCCATTTTCATTTTATTCAAATTAAAGCAATTTCAACATATTATTAAGGTTATATTTAACTACGACTTTACAACATTCTGTCTACTTTGCACAACTTAAACAGTAAAATTTAACTGCCAACCATCATTTACTCCATTTAAAACTTTCCTTTTGCTGCTAAACGACAAAAAATCAACAATTAAAAAATTGTCTTACATTTTCAAAAGTAAAAAAAACTTTAAAAAAGTTGTAAAATCATATAGATGTCTACAGCGGGATGGATGTTGAGCAGTGAAATGGATGTCGTAGTGCAAAACACCGACCTACTTTAATTAAATATTTCTTTTTTGCGAGAAGAATGTTGATGCAGATAGAAGCCACGACAACATCAGTGACAATAGTAATTGTGCCAGTAGCTGTAGCAAAAGCAACAAGAAATAAATGACACTTTTCATAGAATAAATGTTAATGTGACAAACATTAAGCACTAAATGAAACAAACAAATAATAGAAATCAACAAGATTTTTAGTTCATCCCGCATTCAAAAGGTACTTCATCTAACACGAATAAGTAAGATCTTTGGAAAAAACATTCATTGAGAGCAAAATGGCAGTTATCGGAAACCATTACTTAGTTTTATTAGGACATATTCCATAGAAATATCTTTTGAACAGTGAAGCACGTTTTAGTGTGAATTTACAGAATAAAATATCCTACTGTTAGCGATAAGCACTTTTTACTTTCTTAGACACAGATGAGGTTGTGAAGATTTGTATTTTACTTTTGCTTAACTGGAGGTGGGA
>NDXZ01028079.1:0-10152 GCA_003055125.1 Paykullia maculata | reverse complement strand
AAACAATTAAAAAAAACTTTGAATTCAATTTTTTATACATATTTAATACCCACATTTTTGTAAATAAAAAATGCATTAAAAAAGTTTTATGGTAATTGCAACACAAAAATACATTTCAAAGTTTTTTTTTTGATTAAATTAAGCAAAAGAAATGGCAAAAAAAACAAAAAAACATTGTAATTTACAAAAACAACAAAAAAATAATAAAACTTTTGGGCCAATTAAATGTAAACAAAAATTTAATTATTTACATTAACAACAACAAAAAATTCAAACCAAACAAATTGTCCTCTGTACAAAATCGAATAAAGCCAGTTTTCAAAACAAATAAAAAGCAAAACAAAGATAAAAAAAAGGAGAAAAGGAAAAGTTGCCATCGAAATAAACTTTTTATATTAATGAGCTTTCACACACGAGAACAATATTAAGTCGCACAAAATTAGCTTATTGGCAAGAGAGGTGAACAGAATAGTATTTCTCAGGCATCATTTTTTAACCAGCTACAACCCCGCATTACCAGCACAAAACCAATACATGCACTAGAAATGAGCACAGTTCAAACCAAAATAAACTAACACACTCAAAGAAAAAACATGAATGAATATGGTCACGGTAATATGATCACAGACAATTTTAAAATTCTATGATTATTACAATCGTTATATGATTGTCATAATCATAATATGGTTGTAGTCATATTTTACGTCAATACCATGATCATATATATGATGGCAAGAATGATTATATATTTGTCCAAACTATAAATATGTTACGTTCATGTTTTTTCTTTGCGTGTACAGACAAAGCTGTGTCATATTATGCGGTTAATATTCATCCCGTGCGTTTTGAAAAAAAACAATAATTGTGCGACTAAATATTGTTCTGGTGCGTAAAGGCTCAATGAACAATGGTTTAACTGGCATAACGTACAGTGATGCCAACTGGTATTGTATAAAACTAAAACTTGGCAACGATGGCTTAACGCGCACTTCTCTTGCTGTTGATGAATAGTATCATGACTGGTCAACATTCCATTGAATACTGATCAAACAAAGAATAATGAATAAAAACAAAAATATTGTTAAAAACAATCAACTGCTTTCATGCGATAAAACTAGTGATGATAAAGAATAATAATATAAAAAGAAAAGTAGAAAAAAGTTGTTGGAGTAAATTTCGTTCTCACTGCTCAAGTGGTAGAAAATTTAAATATGTATGTATAGGCGACAAGCAATCACCATACCCTATTTTCTAATAAACTGTGAGTTTAATAGATGATATTTACACCCAACACCAATCACGATCGAAGAGTGCTGATGATGAAAACAGTAGCTGGTTTCGATAATGCATTCCACCTAATGCTAGTGTCGGCAAAAACTTACTTTTCAAATTATTATTCATTCATTATCACTAATAAAAACTTATATTTTTTTGAAAATTTAAAAATGAACTTGAGCCAGAATAAAATTAATTGTCTTAAAACAAATAAAAGTACGTAATAAAAAAACATTTAAAAATTCTAAGTTTTGGTTTTAGTTTTAAACAAACACTCTTTTAAACAAATACAAATTTTACACAAAATCAATAACAACAAAACTGCACACTAATCAAAAAATGTATACGTCGCTCTTAACGCATCTTCCACTTGAACATCATTTTCACAACAACAATATTCAAACTTGCAAAAGTTCCAATAGAAAGAAGTAAAAATTTAGCAAGATTTCGTCAAAACTTTTCAAAAGAAAATCTAAATTTACACAAGAACTCAAGCTTAAGTAAAACAAATCTAATTCATTGAAAACTTTTCCAAAATAAAATAAACAATGGAAATTGTTGTGTTTGTATTTGTGTTTGCGTTCACACAAACGCACACACGTTCACACAAACAACTTTAGAAAATAAAAGAGAAGACTAATAAACACTGACGTTTCTATTCTATGACGTTCTATTATGGAATTCTCCAACTAAGTCTGTATTTTTGCTGTAAATTAAGGTTTTCTGTTATAGTTAGGACATATTTTAAAGAAAGCGGCCTTTTTACATGTCACAAATAAGGAGTTTCCTAGCAACACGTAAGTTGGATAATAAACCGAAAATGACTATAAAATCAAAACTTTTCTTAATACATACATATTTTAATTAAAACTACATTCTAAGAAAATAGGCTTTAGCTGGAGCTTAACCTATGTAAAGCATAACTAAAATTAATCTGTAATTTTGTTTATAAATTTTCCATCACAATATAATTTGTTTGTTTTACCCAATATCACTAATGTTTTTCCAAGTAATAATAGTTTTATTTTTAAAAACTATGTTTGTAATAAGGGGTATAACAAAATTATAAAACTGGTTAACTCAATTTGTTACAGTTTATTTTTCTTAAACATATGATATAATAAAAAATGTGACGTGATTGAATTTCAATTGTGTTTAAAATTGTAATTGTATTTGGCCTAATGTTTTCAAAACTTTATAAATTACATATGATAGATATCGTTTCTTAAGCGTCAACATGAAAATTTAATCAAATGTAAGTCTCAAACTTTGATGAAGGATATTTTTCATTAATTATTTATATATTAAATTATATTTAAAAATTATATTTATGAACCAACCTAATAATAAACCCACTTATTTGTATCCACGACTATTGTTGCAATTATCTATTCTTTCCTCCTGTTTTCGGGCCAGATCAGTGGTATCTTAATCGAATATGACTTCGGTTATTTTGAATATTACAAACTAATAGATTTGTGTGCGTTTTAAGCTTATTTTTGTCTTTTGTGTGTAAAAGCATATTAAAATACGCAAAACCTTGATTTAGAAAAATAAAATAATAGTTTTCAATTTAAACTCAGTTTATGGTTAAATTTGCATTAATATCATAGCAATCGAAATGAATACCAAGATACTTCTCTACGCATTCTCAAACCGTAAAAAGTAAAGCTTCTATTTAATACATTTGAATTAAATACTTCTCAAACGATTAACAAACAGTCTTCCTTTTTCAGTACCATTTCTTACCCCTTTTCATTTAATAGGGGAGACTTGCGTAAGACAGGTCTTTTTTGATTTTTCGTCGCTCACCATAATAGGAAATCTGTTTGTCGTGTTGAGTCAAGGGTTTTTAAATATTGAGGTTTAAAAAGCACATTCGATATCGAATGCCCAAACCATCTTATTTCAAATGTTTGACTTTGTGATTGCTGTGTTAATTGCTTTCAAAGTAGACGTTCTCCACTCTATAGGTTAAATTGAAAGTTTTTACAAATACAGATGTATCTTCCTGCTTAACTAAGCAACTGTTTATAGAAATCGAACGTAGTTTTATGCTAAAATACAAGTTTCCAGTTGAAGAAACAAAACCCTTAAAGGGTCCGTGTAAAGTAGATTATAGTACAAACGACAAATAAGCAAAAAATAATAAAATTTTAAACTTTTTATCTTTTGTCTTTTTTGTTTAATAATAAAAAAAAGTATGCGAAAAAGAACAGTTTTCCTTAGTAAAAAAATATATAAAACGATGAAGGAAGCAATTACTCTATAAAAACAAGCAAGAGCGCAATATTTGGCTGAGCCAAATCTTTTATACCCTTCTTCCTCATGTGTGGCCCATTTGGGCACAAAGCTCAAAGCTGAAAAAGAATAATTTGTTTGTGTAAAAAAACAAATAAAAAATAAGAGGCAGTCGTCTTTTCGTCGGTTATTGATGGATCTTGCCAGTTTTCAATACCGATTTTCTCGAAAGGATTTCCAAAAGTTTGATACTGCATATGTGATCTATGGGAGCTACTTGTTATGATTAAAACTGATCATTACATAGTTTAGCTACAATCATATAATCCAATCATAGTATGATGCCCTTCGATTATGATCACCACAACCATGTTTTTTCTTTGCGTGTATGTGATCTATGGGAGCTACGTAAACTTAATTTAAACACGGACAGACGGACATGACTAAATCGACTTCCATATCTTCTATATATACTTTATGGGGTCGCAAATGAATATTGAAGAAATTACAAACGGAATAACAAACCAAAATTATATATTTTTTGTAATTTTACACAATCTCAATTAGTTTGACGGAAAACTTGAAAAAAATTCTATCTATCAATTTCACTTTCCCTAAAAATATTAGTTTAATGCAAAAATTAAAAAAAAAAACATATTTCAACTATCGCAAGCAATAGTTACTTTTAGTAAGTTTAAAAAAAGTCTTATGAACTTAAACATTTTGAACGAAAACGCTAAAATATTTATAAAAACTTGTAGTCAATAAAGTAAAGAACTTTTGCAAAATTGCGTCTTTTAATTTAAAATACCTACATTTTTTTATAAGAATATAACCATTTAAAATACAGAAGGCTAATACCCTGTATACGGTGCAAATCACTGTAATAAGGAAACAAATTTATTTAGCTCTAACGTAGGTTATCTTTAAAGTTATCAATTTTTTAAATTATGCATTAAAACATTTTGTTCAAAGGTTACACAAATTTTTTACAAATCCACGCCTTTACGGCTCTGGTAATGAAGACTATGTATGTCTATGCTTTTAAATTGTGGAAATATGGAGGCTTTTGTACGATGGGTTTGTAAATTTTTCCCGTTTAAAACTCCTTATTAATGATATAGCACACCGTACCATAACTGTACTTCCTCTGCCTTCTCTTAAATATTTTCCATCGATATAAAATTTGTTTCGTCCGATATCACAACTCATTGTATCCTTTGTCCTTAGAGACGTTGTGATTGACTGATTTTTCCTTTATGTCACGTAAAAACATGTTTTTTCTCTTAATAATTTCGATGTTTTTTAAATAATTGCATAAACATTTTGTTTCCCTTTTAATTTTCTCTGCTATAAGAGGTTATTAGTTCTTATGATTTTTAAATTCAATTTGGCACCTTTTCTAAAATGTTAAAAGCTTTTCAATTCTACCAATTTTTTAATTATTATATAAAAAATTGATTATTTTTTATAAATCAAATTTTATTGCAATCTAAAATTAGAATTATTCCTTAAGTAAGATCGCACCTTCAATTCACAGTAATAAAATTTAGATAAAAAATTGGTAAAATAGGGATCTCTGTTCCATATTTCATAGGTACATATATTAAATTTTTCGTGAAAAGTACGAAGAATACCTATGTATGTTAAAAATGTTTTAAAAGGAACCTCAAAAGTGCAGTCAGTAAAAACAAATTAAAACAAATTTCGACATTTCTTTAGAGATATTATAGGTTATAGGTAGGTACCTACATACACATGTACATACATATACATATGTTTACTTTCTTTACATTTAATTGTCACCTTACATTTTCCAAGAACATTAACCAGTACTAAATAGGAAGAGCACCATTTGCAATAGGTATGTATTGTAAAATCAAAGCATGATTTGAAATCGGTGACTACTTTAGAAAATACCAGTGAGACAAAAGTAATTAATGTGTTGTATAAGAAGCGGTTTCTTACACGATTTCCATTTTGATAACTACAGGGTACGCGTACGTGCAAACATACACACATGCAAGCGAATATTAAAAATAGACTAAAAATACAAAATAAGCTTAAAAGGAGTCGTCATAATACAGAACAACAACAATAAAAAATAGTAGGTACCTACCTATAACCAAAAAAAAACAATGCAAAATAACAAGCAACATAAGCAATAACAAAATTTACACAGTCTTGACACACAAAAAAAATATACATTAAAGTTCATGCAAAAAAAGAACGAAAAACAATAAAAGTTTCTTTTATTAAGAAAAATTCACGTTGAATTTGTTTACTTTTACACTCTGTTATCCTTTAGGGGGGTGATACAGAACATTGCGCTGTATGAATGAGGGGTTTACACGCAGACGGTATTTTAAAATCTCTAAACAAAAACGTTTGAAAAAGTTTTTATTGTTGTTGTTGTTAAAAAGTCTAAAGCTAACGACGGCAAATGCTAAAATGAAACTGCAGCGGCGACGATGATGAAATGAGGACCATGAATGAATGTTGTTGGTTGCAGAGAACTACATAGTTGTTGTGCATGTATAATATTTAACGATTAAGATTTTGTGGCAACACATACTCATTATTTATAATGCCTGTTGCCCCTCTTAACCAACTAAAAGAAAATCATTAACTGAAATGGTGTAAGAAACAATTTCCTATACTGTACTCTTTCTAGCACTGAAAACCCAAACTAACGAAGGAGAAAAATACCACGCCTTATTGTTTGCCTTTCTTTTAGTTTAGTCATTAGCTGTCTCTTTTTAACATTTCAACCGAATTTCCCCTTTAAGTAAACAAATTACCCCTTAATCAAACAACAAAACCGAGAGCATACTCTTTTAATTAAGAACATTCATGAATCACAATGGCCTCTCTGTCTTTTCGTAGATGAGTGAAGAAATCTCTGTTAATCATTTAAAGTTATACAACAACTTACCTTATTAAATCTGGTAGGCGTTCCAAGACTTTGGGGTGGGTATGCTTTTTTGTATAGGATGGTGATAGAGCCACGGTGCATGCCAGCATTAACTCGGTGGATAACTCGACAGGATGTTGTGGTGATTTTTCTTCGGGAAGCTTAAACGATAACAATACAGCAACAAAAACATATAGTCAATAGAAATATTAAACTTACACTAAGAAAAAAACTCCATAAAGGGAGAGAGAGAGAGTTAAAAAAATTACTTGAAAAAACTGAAAGGATTAGAAAACGTTTGTCATGATGCCGTTTTGCTATTTTTTCTATTGTACCTATGTTGTATTTGAATTTGTTAAAGTTTTTTAACTTTATTTTCATCTTTTTCCAAAAGTTACAGAATAGACATACCTACATACATATGCATACATGCATACCTATGTAAATATGTGTGTGTTTTTCTTTTGCTTGAATGAACAACAATTTGAAAGTAAAACAGGAATTGAAAAACAATTTTGGTCACGTCATGAATTTATAACAAAATTTCGGGTTTCTTTTGTTGTTTGTTCTTTCTTATTTCTATAGTACCTACATATATTTCTAACAAAACGTTTGTTATTATTTTTCAATCTCAGTTATAAATGACACAAGGATTATTTACCATACATATCCGTACATACATATGTACATAAGTACGTACAAATAACATACTTAAAGGTATTTGTTATTTGCGTGGATGTTAAAAAAAACATACATATGTATGTATGTATGTACACGGATAAGTACGTATGTGTGTACGTATGTATATTTTAATTCTTTCTCTTTTCGCTTTTCCTTTAAAAGCTGTTCTAAGCAAAACAAATTTATTTTCCTAATTTAAGCTTTTCTAAATTCATTGTTTTTCCGTATCTGTTGTGTTTTTGCTTTTACTGTCATTACTTGTGTTAAGTACTCATCGTCATGAATCATGATTACACTCACGTGCTTTTCCATTTGTATAATATACATATAGTTGCGTCATTCATTTACTCGCCTGTTCGCTCAGTCACTCGTTCGCTCGTTTGTTGTAAATATTTATTGGTATTTGACTTAGAATGTTCATTTCCTTTAATTTAATCAAGATTTTATTTTTATTCGTGTCACACAACTGTTGCATGCTTAAACACATTTAAAATGTTTGAGTGTGTTCTTTTGCTTTAAGTTTTTAATTTAATTTTTTAAACCAAATTTAAGCTGGGCAGTTATTTTATTTTTTAGACAATGGGCAAAGGATATCTGAAAAGTGTGGTACTGGTGATTAAATGTTTATATAATTTCTACTCTCTATCGATTATTCGATTTTTTTAAAAACCGGGTTTTGAAAAGTTCAAATAATTGCATTAAAAAAAATGATTTTCGGTTAATAAATAAAAAAAACTGTTATTTAATTTAAATAAATAATAACCCAGCAAAAAATAATTAAAAATTTTTAAGCAGTAGGTATGTAGGTATATACTTTACAGTAGGCACATACATATGTACATATGGGCTAATCCCAGAAACAGCCTATTAAGCAAAAATTTTTCAAATTAATCTAACTCAATTTTTTTCAATTAAATATTAGACTAGATGTTTAATTTTATAAATAAAAGAAAGAAAATATTTAATGATCATAAATACAAAAATTATTACCAAATCCTACCCCACCTCAGGTCTGTCAAGATTATACAAGAAATGAATATTTTTTTAGGTGATCATATCATTACTTTGATGTTAATATAGATGGTCCAATCAAAGGCCATATTTTAATTGATTTAATTCTGCAATGTCAGTAAAAAATTTGTTTGTTTACTATTTTGGAAAGATTGAAATAAGGTATGAAATGTCGGGTCCATGCGTTGTGACGTGCGTCACGGAAAATAAGGGTTTTTCATATTGTGAGTAGAATAAAAATTTGTTTAAGTTTTCTATATTTTTAAATCAAGTTTATATTCTGCTTTTAGCAAATAAAAAATTTAAATTTTCACAATAAAAAATAAATAAAATATTAGTATATTAATCAGTGTGACGTGCGTCACGATTTGAATTAAAAACCTTTGCAATTGTTACTGGATTGTCGGGGTTAGGCAAATTACAGAGTTAAAAAAACATTAGGGTATACAAAAATACATTCATTCATTTCTACTGGGAGCTCTGTTTCGCATTTTTCATATGTTCCCATCTAACTTTGGCAACTTCTTAAAAAAAAGTGTGTTGTGACGAAGCCAATGAAGTTTGTATGACGAAGTATTAAAAACATGCATCATCATCATATTTTTCAATATCTCGAAAACTAGTAGAGACACCATTCTAAAAATATTAGGGTACTTAGACCATATAAATAGCTTTTTGTATAAAAGTTATTAAAAAATTTAAATATATCTTTTTTTTTAAATAATTTAAAAAAATTGTTTCTAAAAAATTATTTATTATTTACAAAAAAAAAAAATTTTTAATTTAATTTATTAACCCTTGACATCTTGCCACCTGTAATCAAAAAGAATTTTTTTAAATCTTCAACACAACAAAAGTTATGACCTTTTAAATGAAGGCAATATTTTGTAATAATTCAAAGCTAAAAATAAAACCGTTTTCAATATATAAGTTCGTTCATTACTACATACATTTACAAAATTTTATCAAAACCGGAAACCATCTGGTAAAAATAACATGGACTTACTTTAGTGGAAAAAAGGTGACGTGCGTCACGTAGCGTGCGTCACTATGGGTTCACGGCTGTTAATAAAAAACTACATATTTTTTTGCCTCCAATTAAGGACAAAATAATACCAAAAATAAAAATAAAAAACTGAAGTTCAATAAACTTTAAAACAAATAAATTTTATAAATTAACTGTTAATAACGATTTTAGAGAGTGTGGAGTTTTCGATGTAGTTGGCAGCAAAAACTACTGCTTCGCCGTAAGCAGATTCATAAAGGATTGTCATGGTCCTATTAATTACAAACCTGTTTACGTATGGCATGATATCAGTTTGCGATGTTCGCCTTCCATACAAAAAAAAATTGTGCCAGTCACCCCCTAGGATTAAAGATAATGTTAAAACAATTCCAAAAATATTTTTTTATTTTTTTGCCACGCCTACAAATACCGCCCATTTAGCATTTTGTTCACTGTGACGCCATTTTTAGTCCGATCATAACATTTTGCATACCGCTGTTCATGGCTCTGTAAGGGCTACATTTATGTCCTTAATAGTTTTTTACTACCACGTCAAATTTTAGTTGTGATTTTTAAAAAGTCGGTTCGTACCCACCCTAATACTAAATATTTTTAAACGAAAAAAAAGCCCTGTTATTTTGATGAAACTTTTGCGTTCAAGCTATTTATTTTTATCCATAAACAAAAAAGTTATAGGAGTTTAAAAACAAAATAAAGTGTTTTGAGATATGGTAACACTTTTGGCAAAAAATGATGCGGTTGACATATTTTTTACGGCACGATAGAAAAATACATTTAACTTTACTTTTTAAGAAAAATTTTGCCGTGAATTGAGGTTGCTATACTGTTTGCGACTTCTTATTTAAGCAAATACATAACCCATGCTTTCGCTGCTCCTCTAAACTTAGCTCGCTCTCGTCGGATTTTATTTTTATCAATAGAAATTCAAAGATTTAATCACCAGTATCTCCATAATTATACCCTTTACCCATAGGTTTGTCATTCCGTTTGTAATTTCTTCAAT
>NDXZ01028075.1:0-10975 GCA_003055125.1 Paykullia maculata | reverse complement strand
ATTTTACCGACACTAGCCGAGTGGAATGCATTTTCGAAACCAGCTACGGTTTTCATCATCAGCACTCTTTGATCCTTTTTTTTCAACATAATGTACATATTTATTTTAAACTAAGACAACAAATTGTATTAATGTATAGAATCTGCTTTATGTACTGATCGCATAAAAAATGTATACTATTGATTGAATTGAAAAGTGCACTACCTGATTTTGCAACTCGATAATTTTTAAAAAAGAAGCCATAATTAAATTTTAATCGCTTTCTTCATTAATATTATTACACTATGTTTTGAAAATTTTTGAAGTTAAATCCACTCAGAACTTATTAATAGTTCAATGTGAAAAAGAATCTTAAAGAAATTTTATTAAAATTTCGCATATAAGTTCATTCTGCTCTTTAAACGCACATTTATTTAAGAAACTTTTGTGGACCTTTCACTTGTAGTACCGCCGAAGGTATTCATTGATGTTACTGTAATTAAACCAAGCCGTGTTTTACTCATTTCAGCTCCTAAATAAAGCTTATTTAGAGCATTATCAAAGAGGTCGTTGCAGTTTAAATTTTTTTTAATTTTTGTTTCATCAGTGTGAGAGCATCTGAGTAGACTTACGCTAGAAAAAAAAACAACTATATTTCGGTATCGGTAAACATTTTTAGTTCTATCCTAATCTACATATACATACATGTATGTACAATGTACCTATTTCTGACTAACATACACCAATATTATTTATGACCATTTTAGGTACTAGTATTTGGTCTAATGAAATTAACATTTGTGATAAATTTTACCATTTAAATATGTATGTATGTGTTATTTGTGTTAACGTGAAAACATTTTGTTTTACATGCCTAAATACATAAATAGAATTTACAACAACAGAAAAAGTACACAACAAAGCACAAGTTCTCACATTAATTTAAATCGTAACAAATACATTCTACAGATCCAAAAACATTTATTGGTTATTTTTAAATATACTTTGCATTAAATTTTGCATAAAATTAATGAAACCTTAACCTAGTTTTCTCAGTTTTAATACAAAACACAAATGACAAATTCAAAAGTGAATAAATTAAAATTTGTATTAAGGGTGAGTTAAAACTACTGATAGTTAAGTTTTAAATGAGGTCAATGGAATGTCCTAAATATAAAACAATATTCTAAAATAATATATTTTTCCACAGATATATAAAACTTACTAAAATTAAAGTATTTTTAAGTTGAAAGAAGTTGCTGGTAAGTAATATATTTGTTATATAGTGTTGCAATAAAAATACGAGTGAAGGACAAATATATTTTTGTTTTTTAAATATTTACTAATATGATGTAGAAATAATTAGTTTTCTTCATTTAAAAATGGTCAATATATAAGTTGTATAGGTTCAATTTGTCTCTACAACTTTTCTGGCACACATGCAAAATTCTATGCGATAATTTTCGATAGGTGTAACTAGATTTCGTTCATAGCAATAAAAGTTGGAACCACATATATTTTTTTTCAATATAATCGTTTCAAGCTTCCAATTTAATGCTGTATTTAACCAGTAAGAATTTAATAAAATCAAGTAAGAGCGCTGTATTTGGCTGGGATAAATTGTATATACCCTTTACCATGTGTGGCCTATTTGGGCAAATGGTCCAATTTTTTCAAAATAGTCTTAAGTTTATCTCAAAGCTGCAAAACAATAATTTTTTTTGTGTACAAAAACGAGGGAATCGTCTTTTTTGCTTATATCTCAGCCGGTTATTGCTGGATCTTACCAGTTTTCAATACCAATTTTTTCAAAAGTTTGATACTACATACAACCCTATGGGACTTATGGGATCTACTAGAACTTGATTTCAACCAACACACGGACAGATGGATAGACGGACATGGCTAAATCGACTTCCCTATCTATCAGGATCCAGAATATATATATTTCGCAAATAAACATTGTAGAAATTAGAAACAGAATGAAAACCTATATAAACACTTGCCACATGTGTGAAGGGTATTAAAATACAGGGCATTCGATTACGATTACGGCATTTGATATCAATCAAAAATAAAAAAAATTTAATTAGAATTCCTATACCAAATGCAAAGAAAACTCGCACGTTTAAGCAAAATTTCAATCTATATCGAGTGCCATAATTTGCCTCCACTATTTTACAAAACTTACAGACAAACCTTAACAAGAGCGGCAAGAGTTAAGTTATATTCCGCCTCGCGCTAACGATGAAGGGACATACCTAAACAAAAGCGTTAAAATTGTATCGTAAACAGTAATATTAACTTAACTTTGAAACAAAGCATCACTGCATTTTACTTGGAAATAGCTCAAATGGCAATATTTCTCAACAATAACAAAAGCCAGTTATTGTTGTTCGCAGCCAACGTCACTCCTAAATGCCTTGTCAATATTGGATTATACAACCGTCGCGCATTACCGCTAACTATTTGACGATTAAATCTAAATAATAATGATTGGCTTAAAACTAAAAACAAGAAAGAGTCTAAGTTCGAAAAAGATATTTTTATTTAAAAAAATATTTTTTTTTTGGTATCTGACTTTCAAATTTGTGTGTTTTAGCAATTGATCTATCACAACAAATTGAAATAAGTGGCCACATTTATCATTCATAGTTTTTTTTTAATACCGAGGAATATAAATTATCACTTTAATAAATCAGCATTCTCATATGTTTTTTAATGCACATATTAAACTTTTGTTTCGTTTCATTGATATATTTTCATAAATTATTTAACTGTTAATACAATTTTTTTATACTAAACGGATGCAACTGTTTTTACAGTTCAGCAAAATGCTATTAATATTTTATATTTAAATAAATGGACCATTTAAATACTTTATGGTTAAAAACAATTTTTATTTATTATATACAAAAATGCATTTATAGTGTTGTAGCTATTTTTATTTATTTATTTATTTAATTGGCTTTTTCTATTTTATTTTTCCATAATATATTTAAAAGTTGATGTACATACATATGTTTGTACATACTTTGGTGCTTGTATGATTAAAATAAACAAAAAAATTTAGTTCTCTTTCTTGTGCTCCTTCGGTGTCCATAATGTGGTTTTTGTAAATTACATTTTAATACAATAATGTTGACATTTTAAAACTTCATTAACACAATTAACCGCACGCAGACGCTTGCAAATGAAAAGGATTTTGAACTTCATTGCTATTATTTGCGACATATACTTATACGTATATGTGTGAGTGAGTATGTGTGTATGTATTTGGGTGTGTTTGCCTTCCCTCGTTCTTTGGTATTTAAAAAAAAACAACAAACAACAGAAGCATTAAAATTAAACGTTTGCAACATTGTTGAAAGCTCTAAAACCGCACAAATATGTTTGTCTGTTTAATGCAGAAATGAAAAATAAAACTGAACTGTGAAATTGTAATGATGCCGGACGTAGTTATACATTTACTATATATACATTTATGAACATAGAGGCACACATACATATTTACTAATATCTACATATATGTGTGTATTTATGTATATAAATATAGGGTATTCTTTAATTTATACAAGATTTGAATTCAATTAAAACACAGTTTTATTTTCAGATATTATTTTAACATGAAGTTTATTAAATACCCAGAACTTAATGCCACTTAAAACTTTAATGTGTTTTAAATAGCTTATTTTGTACTTAGTTGTTTATATGAATGCAATAAATATGTGAAATGTAAATATTGAAAAAAAATAAAACTCTTCAATGTAAAATTCTTTATTGATATTTATGATCACGGAATGTTTTAAGAACATATCGGAGTATTCACAAAGCTTTATGTAGGTTCCTTTTTGAAATCTTTGAAGATTACAACATTTATTTTTTTGTCCAAAATCATAAACACTTACTGCAATACGCTTTAAGAGGATTATTTGCCTACGGATCATAATGTTTTGTAACTCGTTATTACACTATTATGTTGATCCGATTTTTCTTGTATCAAACTGTTATCAGATATAAAAGATAAGGCTAAAAATGTTTAAATTGCCTATGTCAAATTCATATTATCCTTTTTAATCACAATGATTTTATTCTTATAAGTTTCATTATATTTTATATATAATTTTTTAATTTTATTTATATATTGTTGCTTTATAATAAGTAATTATAAATTTCATATTTTTTCTTTTTACTTAAATCAAAATATATGTGTAACCACAATATCGATATCGTTCTTTAAAATTCAATATTAAAATCTGTAACTTAGATTAACCACAAAAAATTAAATCTATTTTTATTAGGATTCGATCTCTATACTAGTCAGTATATTAAAATTGCTAAGCAAACTCTTATTTAAAATGCATTAATAAAATGTTGTATCGAATTTATTTAATATAAGAGAGGTACCCACAGTCTAAATTTTTTGTCTCTAGCTTTATACGTATAATATATATATATATATATACATATATTAATATATATGTATATATTAATACAGTATATGGATTGTCCCATATGAAAGCAAATATGGTCAGATATGAACACAAGCTGTGTGGTGTTGTATTCAGGTATGCTTGTGGTTTGATTGTTGCATATTTTTTTTCACAATACCCTACGTAGTAAATAGAAAATATATTAATTTGAATTCTTTACAGATAATATGAAGACATCTTATTTGTAAACTTACATTATTGGTTATTTTGAAAATTTAATTTCTTACTTATATACTTAGGTTTGATTTAGGTAAAATAATTAACTACAATTGCAGCCTAAATTATAATTTTATATCATTCAGAAATAAAAATTACACTAGTTTCCAGTACATCTGTTGCCAGAATGATTGTAGCTGTTGTTGTCTACTTATGTTATACTAACATATGTTTAGCAACTGCTTTCATTTTTTATATAAAGATAAAAATATTATACCCTTACTTATATATTTTTTACATCTGTGTAATATATGTAGTTAACAACAGCTAAAATTTTTCCGGCAACAAATAAAAACTTAATTTTTGTAAATTTTTTTTCAATTAGTATTCTATTCCATTCTGTTAATTTTCACAGGATCAAGTGAGCAGCAAATACTTCCCAATAAATTTTGGCTTAAGTTTTTCGAATGATAAGTTTTTAAGTTTTTAGATAGAAAAACCAAATGCCTTAATAATCAAAAATATTCTAGTTAAAGCCTTGATCAATTCTAAACATTTTTATAAAATTTTAATAATCTTTTTTTTTAATTTTTGTAAAATTTTGATGTGCAACTACTTTTTACTTTTATTTACCATAGTAAGAAGAATGAATACCAAACAAATTAAAAAAAGTGCAAAAGCACATATCAACACAACATTTTTAATTACTAAGCACTGATGCGAGTGATATGACTGGAAATGTCACAACAGTTTCCATATTCAGATTTTTGGGGAAATGTTTGCTTTTGAAGTTGAGTTTGCCTATAACTTGATTGCAACAAAATCATTTGCTTTTGATGTAAACGTATGAAGAAGTTAAAGTATAATATTTAAGAAGAATACTGACAAGGAGATGTGAACTAAAATAGCTTGTTAGTATTAGAAAACATACTGAAATGTGTTTCATATTTAACCTGAATGGATTTTAATTTGCTCACTTAGTTTATTATTATCACAGTATTTTTTTAATTAAGTGTAGATAAAGTAATTTTTTTTATATTTTAATTTTTTTGTTAGGTCGAACGTTGTATTTTAACAAACCTTATTTATTTGCATCTTTTTCTATGTAATTTCTTACATATGAAGAAATATATTTTGTTTTTGGTAATGAAGAAAGTATTACAAAAAGTTAGATTTCTTGACACCAGCCAAGCGAAATATACTTTTAATTGCTACAAATATTAATCGTAATAATTTTATCATCCTTATTTAAATCAATAAATTTTTAAGTGGAAACTTTCATATGTAAGATAATATACATACATATAGGTTAAATAATTTGAGTGCGTATGTGTAATATTTGTTTAAGTTATTCAATAGATATTAAACATACGTCACAGTAAACAAATCACAATTATATTTTAAACTGCAACATGAATAATGATAAATAAAACTCATTTTATACTAGTCAGAGTTAGTTTGGATCAGGAACATCAAAAAACAAGAAATTTAGCTTTCAGAATGTTATATGTAAAAATTTAGTTTTTCTGCGAGTTATTCAACTTTAAATATATGTGGGTCCAACCAGACTCATGTGTTACGGATGTGATATGTACAACAAACTGTCGTTATAACTATGATGTTGTTCACATTTTTATCAGTTTGTTTTATATACTAATAACTAACCATATTGTAGGAGAGTACCTTAAGTTTCAAGTCTGTGGCTAAATAATAAATTCATGGGTCTGACCATGTGTACGACGGAGGGTTAAACTTTTATTGCGCTCTTCTGTCTTCCACTTTTTTTATAAAAATTATGTATTTCGAAATTACTTAAAGAAACTAATCACTTGTAAATTTTTTTAACAATTTAACTTTAACGTTTAATCAAAATTGATATTTTTGAAACTAAAAGTTACAGTTACAACACGAGGAAAGCAGTAACAACCTTTCTCCCTAATTAATATCGAAATTTCTTTTATATTTTAAAACAATAAGTTGCAATAGTATAAGATAATGCCAAAAGTTCTTATTGCTTTCTTTTGATATCACAACTTTTCGTCTTCTACAAAAAAGAAAAAAGCAGTTTAAGGTGTTAGAGTTTCAAAAATCTTTTAATCTCACATACGACTTTCACAGATTAAAAAATTCTTTTGTAGCTAAAAATTACCAACTTTCTTATTAGGTTTCAAACTAAAATGAAAAAATTTTGCAGTTTTCAAAAAAAAAGGTGATGCAATCAATGTCCTGTATTTATAGTCATATTTTTTTTCTAAACTGAGTTAATCTCTTTAATCGTGGAGCAAATTTTTTATTTTAGCAATTTATACACATACAAGCAATATAAATGATTTAAAATTACTTTCTACTTTTAAAACCTTACTGTTTGCTATTTTCTTTTATGTTGATACATACAAACATAAGTATATTATATTAACAATTTTTTTGTTAATAAATAACATTTTTCATGTGGTTTTTATTTACAAAATGTAGCGAACAATGATCAAACGCTCATATACATGCATGCATATGTAAATGTTTAAAAATAAAGTAGACTCTGCAAAATACTTACAGACGACCAAAAAATATGAAAATGCATATAAAGTTATGGTTGAAACTATAGCAAAATGCTATGCCTACAGTTTTTAACCAGTTCAAAAGAAGATTTTAGAGCAAATTGGTTGACTTAACCATAAAAACTTCTCAAAATACGATTAGTTTTGCAAAAGGTTTGAATATATTGCAAAAGAACACAATAAGAGAAACAAACGTTTTTTTGGATTTAATCTTAAATATTTCTTACGCTAACTGCATACAGGTATGTAATGCTATTATTTTATCTTTTACTGTACATTTAGTAAGTGTAGCATTTTTATATTTTTTCATCTTGTATTATTTTAAGTATTCATCTGGTTATAAACAAATTTGCACTTTACTATTTGACACATAACGAAAACACTTTAGTGTTTTGAGACTTACTAAAGTGAGTATCGAAATTATCACACACCACCAAATGCACATATGCATGTACTATATGCATGTGTACTTTTTATATATAAGAAGATAAGATAGGGAGCGTGTTGCATATACACTTAAATATATAAATACACATAAAAATTGGTGTTAAAGTCTTTTGTTATGTTTTTTTTGAACTATAAAAAATTAACTTTAAAAAACACCTGAATTCTTGCCGAATTTTAAGGTACCTACAACGCTATGTATGGAACTTGCATTAAAAATATTTTGGTATTTGGTAACATATATACATAAAACAAGAGTTTTATTTTCGAAAATTCTGTAAGAAATTTTAAATTGAAATAGTTAAAAATAAAAAATTTGTTTACTTCAGGTAATTACTAACTGTAGTTGAACTGAAATTCTTAACCATATTGACATCCGATGTTAGGACTTTTTTTTTTGATTTAATTGAGTAAAAGAAACTTTAAAAAAAAACAATCAAAAATTCCTTACTAACAATTACAAACAATAACTTTACAAAATTGAACTTGCATTTTAATGTATTAATTATAAGTAGTCAGTTAACGTTAACTTTATATTAATGAAAAATTCTTTATGTATTTTAATAAAATATTTTATTATATATTATTTTTTATAATTTGTTGTTAGATTTCAAGCGGCCTATATGCTGCATTTCACTGGTGGCTTATACCAGATCATCAGTAGACTTTATTTCTTCAAAAAATTCAAAAATGTTGTATGTATATACAAGAATTCAAATATATTAAATGAGAATTCTAATAAATCCAAAAAACATTCAAAAATTTTTTCAAGAAACCAACAAACAATTTTTCATATGAATGTGTTTTGTTTTTCTTTTTCGCTTATATGTTCATTGTAATATCAATACCACAAATAAATATTTCTTGCCCTTAAATATACATTTAGTGTTAACCAAAGGCTAACCAACTGTATAAGGGAAAAAGAAAAACAAAACACATTCATATGAAAAATTATTTGTTGGTTTCTTGAAGAAATTTTTGAGTGTTTTTTGGATTTGTCAGAATTAACATTCCATCATCAAATTATACTACTTAACAAATAAGTTTCGTTTAGACGCCATTACGCTATCTCGTTGACTTTTTTGAGTTTATGAACAAATATTTGTTTACAAGTTTATTTTTTGTTTTTACTTAAGACAATATAAAGGTAAATTTATATATTTTTTTTTTTATTTGAAAGCTGTAATTTAGAAAACATATAGGATAGTTTAAATATAGCTTTAACAGTTGAATTGTGCTTGTCTAGATATGAAAAGGTGCTATGATTATATGCTATAACAGTATTACTTAAAAAATGTCTCTAGTTTAATTGATCGAGTGGTCTAGCAAATACAGTTGTATGGAGTAGTGTAGCAGACACAGTAAGCCACTGGCGATGTGGTAGAGTAGCAATTATCGAACTAGTCTGAAAATATTATTCTTGAATTCGGGACACACAAAACGAAAAATTTTAATATATATCAAAAACTTTAGAAACGATTAATACATTTTATAGATTAAAAATTGGAAAAATTCTTTCTTAATAGTATGTCTATTAAACGCCTTCTATTTTTGAACCATACTTTAAGAAAACGCTCAGAATTTGTTTATTTTCTCAGTTTATAAAAAATTTTGATAAATTCATTTTTTATATGAACTATGAATCATTTACATCCCACTCCACTTTACCATCAATGATTAATTTACAATCTTTAACAACTATTATTCCAGCAACTTGGTATATTAACATTTGCCAAAATCTTCTTGATAGTGCGCGGATAAAGAAAAAAAAAACAAACAAGACTTGGTTAAAACTAACACTTTTAACATCTTCAACATTTGTGTACATAAACATGAACTATAATTTACTTTACTTTACTTAGGAGTAGTGTTCGTACACTTAAAAAAGAAAAAACGATAGTTAAATATAAGAAATTTTACGTCAATGTTCATGGAACGTCAAAAGGAAAAAAATGAAGAAAATAAAATGAAAAGTTATTTATATCTATCTATCTATCTTAAGATACTAAGCATCGTTTTAGTAGCGCGCTAAATATATCTTAAATATTGGAGCAAATAGATAAATAGAATTTTCTTGTTAAACTTGATAAAATAAAATCATTGGCAGCAAAAGTAGGTGATAGAAAAATCACTTTAATACCATCATCATCATGTTTATTTTGCATAAAAGTTTGGTTTAGTTTGATTATACGAAATCATGATAATAATGCCAACATATAAGTTTGAATGAAAAATGTTTCTACATATAGAATATAACTGATATAGAAAAGTATTAAAAGTTAATGAAATTCGATTTGCTAATGAAAATATTTATTGTTTAGTTAGTGCTTATTTAATCAACATAAATAAAAGTAGAATGTAATAAGTATGAAAGAGTTTTACAATTAAAGAAATAATGGTAAAAGAAATAAGAACATACTTGTTTATTAAGGGGATCTTATCTTATGACAGTTGCAAAGAATAAATTTAGTTACCTTAAGTTAAATTAGCTCTCGCTTAAGTCGGGTTCTTCTCTTAAAGTAAAATTGTATTGAATATTTTCACAAAAGTAAATAGTTTTCTATTGGCAATCATAGAGGTGACATCTGCTTTTATTAGATAAAAAGTCATTAGTTTAAGTCAAACAAAAGTATTTACTAAATGATCTTGATCAAAAGTAGCACTACTAGTAAATATTTTGAGTGCTACTCTCAAAGTCGTGGTAACTTTAATATTTAAGGTCCCACATTTTTGCTGTTATAAAGTCTTTAAAACATTTCCTATTCCAACATATTCTGTATGTTACCCGGAAGCTGAAAAAATGATTTTAGTAAAAAACAGTTATAAGCGTAGTCATAAACTAATGTTTTGGCCATTAATAAACAGGTAAGGTCTTCCAAACCAACTGCCCCACTACAAAAAAAAGTATTTGCGACCAATGCCATACAGCATCTGTTTTCCTATATAATAGAAACAAAACGCGAAACAACTACGCAAACAAGGCATGGATATTGACAAGTTTGTAATGGTTTTTTAGTAAAATTATAAGTTTTAGTTAAACGAAAACACAGAGAGCTCCCCTGTGACAATTTTAATATAATACTTTATGGGCTTTAAAACAAAGTAAACAAAATGTTTAAAATTTCAGAACTAGTTTTAAATGTAAAGTGAAATACAGCCGGGCAAAATTTTTTTTAGGAAAATTCTTACATTTTTGTCTAAAAGATTACAAATTCTTGTAGTGTTATAAATGCATTACAAATTTTAAAAATTATTGTTATAAACAAACTATAATATACTTAAGTATAAATCCGTTCCATTTTCAAAATTATTATTACAAATATTTGCCATCCTAATGTAAAATCCTTT
>NDXZ01028068.1:0-14070 GCA_003055125.1 Paykullia maculata | reverse complement strand
CGTAAATGTGGCATATATTTAGTTACTTGTGTAGGTACATATTCTTTTGTGTGTGTGTGTGTGTGTGTGTGGCAGTGCGTGTAAAACTACACGTTGTTAAATATGTAGTTGACTTCTGGCGTCTGCAGTTGTCGTTAGCCGGTGGTAAATAGTCATGCTGCAAATAAATGCAGTAAACATTTAAAGAATTTAAAAGATGAAATAAAAACCTATCCACCATCCTTTCATTCATACAAATTTTAACATCTAAATTTTAGATATCTACAGTATGTATTTAGCAAGTCGTGCTGCCCTACAATAGGAACTAGATATTATTTGTCTAAACACTTACAAAAACACAAAACATTTTTATATAAAATAGGCAGGTTCTTTAAGTTAGGGGTCGCAAATACGTATGTATGTTCATTAATGTTATCAAAAGGATGTACTATAATGGAAAATTTGTGGCGAATTTTTTACAAGGATTAAAATTTAAAAAATTATACAAAAAACTAAAGTCAACTTTAATATAAAACAAACATTTTTTTATTTGTTATAGTTTCTATAAGACATATTTTCTATAATCCGAACAATTAATAAAGAATTTTTTCAATTTAATATTTTATAGAATAAAATATTTATCAACATTTTGCTTTTACAAAAATAAGGTTAAAAACAATTTTTTTTAATGAAAATTTTGTGCAAAATATAAAAAAGTTTTATAAAAATAATTTGAAAAATTTTTGTAAAAAATATCAGTAAATATTTTTAAATTTATTGAAAAATTTCTACGAAAAAGACGTCATTAAAAAAATGATTTTACAAAAGAAACATTTTTAGTAGAATTTAAAAATATAAAATTTTTAATTTTTTTTTGTAAAAAAAATTATTAAAATTCAAAAAAATTCCGCAAATTAAAAAAAAATATTATTGAAAATAATTTTATTAAAAATGTTTTTATTAATTTTATCTTGTATTTTTAGGTATTTGAAAATTTTTTTAATGAAAAAAATTAATCCAAAATTGTATATAAAAACAAGTAAGAGCGCTATATTTGGCTGGGCCAAATCTTATATACCATTCACCATGTGTGGCATATTTGGTCAAAAGGTCCAATTTGTTTCAATTATATCTGTAGTTTATCTTAAAGCTGCAAAAAATTTTTTTGTTATACATATTTGTAAAAATAAAAATTTTAAATTTGTTTTCAAAAATTAATTTTTTTATTAAAATTTTTTAAAGTTTTTCTTTTGTGAAAAATAATATTTTATTTTATATATTTTTTTTTACGATTTTGCAGCTGCCTAATAGTGGTTGCCTGTACTTATTTTTTTAAAGTTAAGATAAAGGGAAATAACACTTTTAAAACGTGTTGACAAATATACCAAGAAAGTCACGATAAAACGAGCAACACAATTTCATTTGTATTTTTTTTTTAATCTGTATTTGCTTAACATTTAGAAACAAATGATATTGAATTGAAGAGAACTAAATAATGCAAGAATATATAGACGAGCAGTAAGAAAAAAATTGCAGTTTACCTTTGGTAGTGTGACTGACTGTAGAAACACGTTTTGGTCGTAAAAAGGAACCCCTAATGATTTTGCAGGTATTTAAAAACAAAGGTTTTTAATTTAAAACACGGTTGGTTACACTTTTTTATTCATAGAATAGTTAAAAATCAAAAGAATTTCGTTTAATCCATTTCTTTTTGCTTTGGATAAATTCTTACCACAAATCTAGGCATTTGGCCAAAATTCTTACTTGTGTTTTTTGTGTGTTAGTATGTATATATGTGTGTGTGTGTGTGTGTATGCCTGTATTTCTTGTTCAATATGTGGAGTCTCAAATATCCACTTGATTTTATTTACTACATCCATATGTAAATACTTTTGTGTGATCTAGATAAATTCTAACAAATTATGTTGTTGCATTTAACATACTTCCATTAGACATGTTGTCGCTTAGTTTCATTTTTAATGAAAATCTATTTGGGAATTCTTCAACACATTAAATTGAGCTGAAAAAAACGGACAAACTGACAAACTGACGTTGCTGTTGTTCGTTGTATTCTAATTTGTCTCTGCAGGCATTTAGTTTTATTTTTTATTTTATTTTATTTATTTATCTTTTTTTGCATTTTTTTTTCTAACATGTCGTACAATAAAGTATATTTTTATAACAAATTGCTGTCAAGTTTTTCTTGGACACTCAGTTAAATTTAATTAAAAGAAAAAATAATATTAAAAAGATTTTTGATAAACTCACTTTTTATATAGAGAATTTTTAAAAAACTTTCCTAATATTAAAAATTTAGAGAAAATCTATTCTTTTAAAACAATTTACGAGAAATTTTATCGCTTTTTACATGATTTTTTGGAAACTTTGCTTTAGTTGCCCCTGTTCGAACTTTCCTGACTGTCTGTAAATTCATTAAAGCTGTTGGCATTTTACATGTCGCAAATGTCGCTTTTATTATACTAAAAACCATTTGCACTTGCAATTTCTTGATCTCACATGATCTTCTAGTACTTAAGAAATAGTTTAGTTAAGGTGGTTGGCGGTAGTGGTGGTTTAGCTGCATTTGACTGACTGCCTGAATGACTGAGTGGCTGGTATGGAAACGTATGCAGTTTATATTGGAACATAAAAATAAAATTTAGACTCGTTAGGCCAGCTATATACAAATGCATGTTTGTTTGTTTGTCTGTTGCATGCTGCAAATGCAGACAGACTCAGCGACGAGAGATAAATTAAAAAAATGTTGTTAATGCATGTTGTTTTGTCATTAAGAATTTTTGCTATATGCATAAAAGAAAAAAACCAAAAAAAACCCGAAAAATCGAAAGTGTGTTAGACTTTTTGTTTGACAAATTCGTTTCAGTTTTAGTTAGGAGTTGTGGTCATTAGAGTGCTTTTAAAAAAATTTCAACAAATTACTGTCCACTGATGTCGGCCAGGTTTAAATTGATTAACAGCCTACTTTCAGGCGAAATTTTTCCATTAAAATTGCTGCATTTAAAAGTGTAAAACTTTTTATATAATCTTATCGTGTTTTGAAAAGCGATTTGACACCTTTTAAACTATTTGCCATTTATTTTTCAATTATTATTTGTTACTTTTTCATTCGTTTCGAAACATGTTTATTTGTGAAAAAACCTTTTAAATATGATTACAGTTTTATATTGTTGACATGAGATGACTTTTTCTCCGGCTGATTAACATAAATTTGTTAATGACTGAGACTGAGATACAATCAAAATTGTCAAACACTCCTTTCATTCAATGGAAAAATGCGAAAAAAAAAGAAAAATGAAGAAAAAAGAAACGACATAAAATTAAATTTATTCAAACAGATTTTTCTTAACAGGCTTTTTGAAACTGTCATAAAGCAGCTCTTTTGTGCTGAAATCAAATTGTATGAATTCAATTTATATTTGCACGTAGTTGCCCTACAGCTTCGGTTGCTGTCGGTAATAAAGAATATTAAAAAAAAAATATTTCGATATTTTTAAAAATTTTCTTTTGAATTTGTTTTAATTAAAATATTTTTTTTTTTAAATTTATATTTCTTTAATTTTTTTAAAATCTTCTAATTTCTTAAAAATTAAAACTGCAGGGCATTTGTGTCAGGATTGCAAAGAAATGCCGCTTTAACTCTATTAAATGTTGTATATGAACTATAAACCAACTGGAGGTGCTAATAGAGTATGAGACTTTCAAGTAATCATGGCCTATTGTATATGTGTAACTATCTTTTTATTATTTTATTTTTATTTTTGTGTTTCTTTCTACTTTTGAAACTATAAGTTTCCATTAATTTACACTCAATGCGAGACTCAGTTGTTATGATCTTGTAGTAAATTTCTGTGGGATTTTATTAAAGAAAATTTTGTAAATACATTTGACTGTTGCTTTGTTTAGTTTTTTTTTATAGATTTTATAGGTTTTTCTTTCTCCTCTTAAACCAGACAGATAATTTGGGATAGTTGTTGTATTATTTTGCTGTGAACATTTAAGTGTTTGACGACAAGGGTTTTCCTTTATGAATATGGGTTTTAAAATAAAATTTCTCTTCTCTTGTTGTATTATTGCGACTGTAATGTCAAAAGGGGCGCCTAAAGGGTATTTGTAAATTTTTCAAATGAAGTTTTTTTTCCTAACGTGGGAGTAGAACAATTTATAAGTTTAAAAAAAATGTTAAATATGAAAAGAAAACAAAACTCCCTCCTCTTTCTATAAAATGCATGTCAATAAGAAGAAATAAAAGAAGAGGAAAAAATCAGCAAAAGCGCAAAGAAAAAAAGCTGTTAAAAGGTATAAAGAGACTTTATTTAACACAAAAAGCGTCAAGTTATTGTTTCATGTTAAGAGATACAAACAGACGGAAAGACATGCGGACAAACAGACAATGTGTTGGAAAAGCAATTATTATGACTAAAGAGGTTTTGCATTTTGGTGCTTTTTTAGGTTTTTTTTTTGAAATAAATTCCATTTAACATGGCTTGTAATTGTAACAAGTAATAAAGTTTAAATTAATTTATTTACTGGCTGATGTCTGCCAAAAAAACAATGTCTTTCTTGTTGCCATTTTTGATTTTTTGTTTCTTTTTTGTTTAACTTTTGCCTTTAGTTTGTGTTTTTTGTTTCTTTATTGGTTTTTGCATTTGTGGTTAATGGAAAATCATTTAAAGCGTATCGTTTTAAGTCTATCGTGTTAAGCTGAAGACAATTATCATTCCTTTGTGCCGCTTACGGTTGTTGTAATAAATTGAAAATTTTTGTCACTTTAAGTGGGTATAAAAAGCGTGTCTAAACAGAAAATAAAAGGGTCATGACACGTGTACATAAGTTTTGTAGTTAAAACGAATTATTATAATAATATTTTTATGATTTTAAATATTTGTAATGAGATTTTTAATCAATTTAACATACAACACAAAGAAAATTTTTTTTTATTATTTTTAATGTTATATATGGAGAAAAAACTTGCATGGTTTTGTAATCAGTTAAAATGATAAAAATACAGTAGTTGCCCTACTTACATTTTAGCATTTAAACTTATTACTTTAACACGGCGATGTCATTGGACGCAAATTCTTACCACGTCAACTTATAAAGAGGGACTTTAATAAGTCATTACCAACCTCGCTTACAAATAGGGATTTTGCAAAGTCATTACTTTATTGTCATTAAGTAAGTACTTACTGATAATGAATAGAACAGCCCTCTCAATAACAAATAACGAATTGAATAAGTCACTACTTTTAAAATATTATATAACTTCTTGCTTTTAATAAGTAAAACATCCAATTGAATGTATGTTTAAATTTATAAACATCCTTCGAAAATATAATTACTTATACTTAAAGTATATTAACCCAAACGAGAATTATAAGAACTTATTAAAGTGGCTCCTAACATTATTTTCGTTTAACAGAAACACTTAGAAAAACCTTAAAAGCCAATTTGAAAGCCGCCGTTTAAATTTATAAGCATCCGTCGAAAATTTAATTACTTATACTTAAAGTATATTAACCCAAACGAGAATTATAAGAACTTATTAAAGTGGCTCTTAACATTTTTTTCGTTTAACAGAAACACTTAAAACAAACCTTAAGAACCGGTTTAAAAACCGCCGTTTAAATTTATAGCTTGAAAAATTAAGAAAAAAAAATGGATGTAAATAAAAATGTGGATCTTGAATTCCCTAATTTTAAAAATGTTTTACCTTAATGCGATCACAGGTTGCTTTTAACCCTTTAATGCACATTCAAGCAAAATTAACCAACAATTTTTAAATCTTTAAATTTCAATAAATTAATTAAATACTTTTTTTTTTAATTGGATCATAAATTCTTTATTCCCTTCCTACTAGTAAATTTATTTGTAACTTAATATTTGATTATTTTTAAAACAACTTAAGGATTTCATCTACATGAAAAATATATTTCAGTTTTATTTGATTCAGAAAGTCCTTTTAGTTTTATTTATGTTTGTACATGAATAATGTAGCTAATGTATGTGTGTACATACATACATATGTGCATATGTGAATACATGTGTCGCACATGTTGTAATAATTTTAAATTTTCAACTGCATTCATGTGTATTAAAAATATTATTTCATTATAAAAACTACTTTACATTTACTTACATAAAAGCTTATACAATATATTCGTATGTATGTATGTATGTATGTTTGTACATAGACATGTGTATTGCATGTAGTTTTCTTTTTATTTCAACAAAATTGGCTGGAAGCCTTTTTGTCACACTACTCTGCGACCAAGTGTTAGTGTGTGTGTGTATGTGTGTAAAACTTTAACTACTTCGGTTGCTGTTTGGACATTTAAAGTTTTTCTTTTCTTTTTTGGCCAAAAAAAATCTTTCTCTCACTTCCTCTTATTCGTTTAAATTGTGCAAAAAAATGTATGTAATTGCTACCAGGCGCCAATTTACCTTTTGGGCAAAAACGCAAAATACATTTAAAAAAAAAGAAAAAAACTGTTTTTACAGCTTTTTGAACATAAATACCCAGATAGAGATGTTACAATAGTCGTAAAAACTCATATAAAATTTTTACATTAAAAAATGTTTCTTTTTTTCTTTTGGCTAAATTTATTTGTACAATTTTCAAACGCATTCTTCTTTTTTTATTTTTTTTGAAACCGGCAATAGTTTCAGTTTCATTTCAAATTCTATAAATTTGAGAGCAACCAGTGCTTAAGGGCTCTTACCATATGTTTGTTTGTATGTTTGTGTGATACGAGGATATGAAAACACATACAGACGTACTTATGTACCCACTTGTGTATGGGTTTCTGTTTGAATATTAAAAGAAGCAGTTGTATTTGCTATATGTTTATTAGAACGATACTAAATTGAATGGAGAAAAAAGTTCATGTCATACATATTGATAAATTTTCGATAAAAAGAGAATTATTAATTAAAACAAGTGAGAGCGCTATATTTGGCTGTGCCAAATCTTATATACCCTTTGCTGCTGCGTGTATTTACGTAAAAAAAATAAAAATTTTGCCTATATCTCGAAAATTTGTTTTTGCTTATATCTCAAAAAAAACTTTTTTTTAAATTTTACAAAAGGCAAGTCTTACACACAAAAAAAAATTTTTTTTTTGCTATATCTCTTTAATTGTTGGATTTTGGTGATTTTCAATAAAAAGAATCTGATCGTTTGATACCAATAACGCGTCCGTACGACATCGGGGGGCTGAGAAAGTTGGTTTCAACAGACGTACATGGCTAAATCGACTTCCCTATCTATAAGGATTCAGAATATATATACTTTATGGGGTCGCAAATGAATATTGTAGAAATTACAAACGGAATGACAAACTTATATATACCCTTATCGCCTTAGGTGAAGGGTATAAAAAAACATTTTGCATGAATAAAAAATTTTATTAAAATTTTCTAAGAATATAATTGACTTTAAGTCTCAGGCAAAATAATTTTATATTTCAGACAATTTGATGTTTAATTGGAAGCCTCTAAAACGCAATACCGGGACAGTCTTAACGCTTAATGCTTGAAAGTCACAAAAGATTTTCATTAAATTTTTTAGTTTTTTCATTTGACGCAAATATTTTGTCGATATAATATTACCCGTTTTTCTGAAGAGAAATTATCAACTATAATCTGTAAAAAATTAAAAATTTCTATAATTTTCTTTTAATTTTTTTTTCTTATTTCTGCTAAGAAAATATTTCTTAAACCTTTTCAGAATTTTTCTTACAAAATTGTAAAATTTTTTGAAAAGATAATTTTATTCCAAAAAATTTTTTTTCTATCAAACATTTTATTGATCATTTGGAATAGAGTAAGATTGTTGCAAAAATTATCTGTAAAAAGAAAACTTTTCAAAAATTTTCAATAAAGAGATCATTTAAGGAAAATTATTTTACTTTGAAATATTTTGTTGCAGCCCAGTAATAAATATCTACTATGTGTTTGTATGTCTGTGTGGCTGCGTTTGTGGTTAAATACAACAAGTACAGAGTATATAAAATCATATATTAAGGATATACATATGTGTGTATATATCGATAAATATGTAATTTTGCTATGAACACACATAAGCAAATGTAGCCCTACAGTTCTGACGAAATTCCCTTAACAAGTAATATGACTTCCTTTAGCAAAAAAGTGAATTAAATTGAGTTTTATTTAAACGAGATAAAAAATTAAAAAAAAATATGTAAAACTCACCACATCTTAGATTACTTAGAATTAGTAAAGTGTGGACTAAAATTTTCTTCGAAAGATTTATTAAATAAGTCCACTGTTAAAGCCCGTTTAACATTGTAATACTGAGTAATACGACATGTCAAAAATACGTATAGAAGTTTGACAGTCGTATGTATGGCTCTCAACATTTTTTAGAAATTTTTCTAAACACTGAGACTTTTCATTTTATTTTACAGGAAACAAAAACAGGTTTGTGTGCAAAAATAATATAAACAGCTGTTGTTGTGTAAATTGCCGTGTGTGTTTATTTAAAGTGTGATAGTGCAGACACAAAATGTTATGAGAAAACTTTCTATCTGATTTTTTTGACAATCAAAAGAAAAATCATTTGATTTTACTCTTACAAAATCCAATGAAAATCTTACGACTTTTATGATAGTCTGAAGCCACCTTAAACGAGCCAGAATAGAAACTGCTGGGATTTAATGTCAGTATTTTCCTGACCTACAACTATACAGAAACATGTAATTGCAAATGTTGTTTCTTTTTTTCCTTTTTTTTTATGAATGTGTTACTTAAAGTTACAAACTTAAAAAGAAAAGTATTAAAATAACTTGTATATTTTTTTAAATTAAGTTTGTCTTTTTACGGATTTTTTGTTTGCATTTATTCTTCTTGCTAATTTGCACAACTGTTTCCGATATAAAAATAAGAAAATATTTAAGTAATTTTATTTGTATCTCTTTATGAGCAGAATATGTTGAAAAAAGTGTCATGTCTCCATATGAAAGGATTAAAGTAAATAAGTAAATTATATGGGATCAAGGAATAATATTTAAGAGTAACAGTGGCACACAAAACTGCACTTTTTTTTTGTTGCATAAAATAAGAATAAAGAAAGTTCTAGCTCTTGTTTTTGAAATGTAAAAAAGGCACCAAAACTTGTAGCCTAATGGTTATTATAAACATTTTTCACATTTTCTCAAATCTTAAAAATAAATGATCGACCAGCTTCCTTTGAAAAAATTGAGCATCTAACTCTCACTTGCAACCAAACTGAAACATGAGCTTTACATAAAAAGACCTTCTGTTATTACTAATGAAAAAATTAGAAATGCGTTTTGCGTAAAAATATGTGTATATCAATAATATAGATATACACATATTTTGTGTATATAGATTCTATATATACAACAATTTCAGTATACAAGAAAAACTAACATATATTTTTTTTTCAATTTATTGCTTAAAATTAGTTTGAAATTTAATTATATGCATATGGGGGACTCACAAGCAACTTATGATATCATATTGTCTTATGTCCTAAAAATTTAAAGTGATTTAAGTTCTTTGTTATTGCTTTTTCTGTTAGGCTAAGGATAATTTACGACAGCACAATAAATATAGCAGTAAGAGTCATATTATTTTTGGACACTTTTAGTATGAAACGTAACTTAAACCATTTAAAATTTTTAGGACATATGACATATAAGTGGCTTGTGAATCCCTCAATAGTATAATAAATGATATAATTATTAATTTAAACAATATTTTTCCATGAATAGATCATTACAGCGACTTTATAAGTGTCGAAAATTAAGCTTTTAACTGCTAAAAAAGGATTGGTCTTGATTTGGATCATCCTTTAATGTGTGTGTGAATTTGTTTGGTGTATTTAACGTAAAGCTTGATGGTGAACAATGTTTTTTGCTCATCTATCGGGAAAGAAAATGAAAAGAACTGATGGTTTACCGACTCTCAAACAACTGGCCGTGGGAAAAACACTGTGACTCTAGGTTCAGCCCACACACTTTTAAAGTTAGTAGTCACTGTAACATAGGGAAAATGAGAAGCGAATAGGAGGCAGTTTTATATAATTTTTTAAGAAAAGTAATCTTTTTATCGAATTCGTATATTAATTGCCAGGTATTCGACACTAAAATATCTCTATTTTTTGTATTTTCTTTTTATGGGCCGCGCCACACCCCCTGCTCAAGGCAATTTTTGCTTAAATAAGCCTACAGATATCATAAAGAGTTACGCTAAGTTTAAAATGGCAGCTATTGTAGTTTCTCAAATATCATAAATTATATATTTCTGGCATAAAATGTATTTGAGTTGTTTGGGCGGTACCACACCCCCGGATCCGATTCGTGTAATTTTTGGTTTGGAAAAGTAAAGTGGTATAAGAGTTAATCGTACAAAATTTTGAGGCTGTTGAGGTAACAGTTCTTAAGATACGCCATAAAATGTATTTGATTTGTATGGGCGGTACCACACCCCCTGACCTGATCCTAACAATTTTTTGCACGAATAGGCGAAATGGTATAAGATATGTATAGTTTTACAAAATTTTGAGATGATAGATTTAACAGTGCTCTGTACATATCATAAAATGTATTTAAAATGTGTGGGAGGTGCCACGCCCCTTTTTTTAAAACAAACCGCCTCTCGAAATTTGCAAACTAAACAAAAAAAACTTCAGGCAAGTGATGCAATCACATACATGGACCATTTCATTTTTATATATCTATATAGATTTGTGCAGTTCACACCGCATTCCTTACCCGTTATTCGGTAACTGTTAATAAGACAATATTGGTTTTCCATTAATTGTTTTTAATAATTCATAATTTTTATTTAAGAGTTTCTTTTATTCGATTTTCATGAATATCAATATAATTAATTTATGTCTATTGTAATTACAATAATATTTTTATAATTAAAAACACAATAAAATATAAAAACTTAATTTATTGCTTCTCATTGTGTGTGTGTGTGTGTGTATGTGTAGTTGAGTATAATGTTTTTTTTTAAATATTAAACTAAATTACAAAAATAAAATATACATTTTAAATTAGAAAAAAAAAACACAAAACAATTATCAAAATTATTAAAAGATTAGTCAGTGCTTAAGAGGAAATTTTTTATAAAAAAAATATTGTGAAAAGTAAATAAATAAAAAAAATATTTATTAAAATAATAACGATTTGATAAGAAAATAAATGTTTTAAATTCTATTCAAAATTGGTATTTGAAATTTTAAAACTATGATGAGAAAAATTTATTTAATTTTTACAAAAACAATTTAAAATTATGCAAACAAAATTCAATATAATAATTGGGTTTTTGTTTTTGTTGTTTTGTTATAAAAAATATTTTCATGTATGTGTGAATGTGGGATATAAATTGTTTTAACTACATATTTAAAATACAATTAAAAACTAGATATTAAATTCAATTTATTTAGGCTGAATATTTAAATGCATAAAAATTGTTTTAGCAAATTTTTTTAAGGATTTTTTTTTACATTTTGAAAGTTTGGTTTAACACTTAAATTCAATTATGGAATATGTTTTTGTAGAAAAATGGGCTTTTCAAAGGGAAGTTAAATTGTGTTTGATATTTTGGTGGGGATTTTAAAAGTGCTTTCGATGGTTTGTTTTATATTAAAAGACGAGTTGAGTTGTTTTCTTTCGGTTTTTTCCCTTTATTTAAAATTGTGTGGGAAAACAAACTGCAAAACATCAATCTATGAAAAAAATTACCCGGTTTGGAACAAAAAAGCTTTATCTTAACACTTTAATTTACTAACTGTTTAAGGCTTGAGAAGATTTTATGAAATATAATGAAAAGGGAAAAGTAGGCAGTTGTTCTTTGTTTACAAAAACATAACAATTAATGTTGAGTTTTTTTAATTAAATTAATTAATTTTTTTGTTGTTTATAAATGCATGTTTTATTTAATTGCGACTAGATTTTTATAATTACTATAAACTTAATTTACTTAATATAATAAAAATATATTTTAGCCAAACTAAAGTAATAATAAAAAATTTTATTACAATAATTTGTTTTTTTTTAGTGCATTAAAGTAAACTATTTCGTTTTAAATTAAAGTAATTTTAATAACTATTAAAAAAAAATTCTATAAAAAATATTGTTAACATTTTTAAATTGGTATATGAAGACTTTTTCAATTTAAAGATAATAATATTTAAAATGATATTTACAAAAATGTACTTGATACCCCTCCAATAAAGTGAGAATTAAGAGACCTTTAAGGGAAATTCCCTGCAATTTAAGAATTTATTAAAAATTTTCGACGAATTAAAAACTTTTTAAACATTTTTAACATAACAGAGATTTATTAAAGGTTTTTGTTGCATCAAAAATTTTCCCAAAATAAAAAATTACTGTAAAATATGAATTTTAAAAGAAAATTGTTTGATTCCACAATTAAGATATTTTCCAATAAGACAAGAATTTATCAAAATTTTCTTTAATTGTTAAAATTATGCAAAAATAATCTGCAAACTTTTTATAAAGTCAAACATTTTTTGTTAATTTTTTCTAAATAAACATATTTTTCAATATTTAAAATTTAAACATTTTTAGGAAAATAAAAATGTTTTAAAATATTTTCATAAATCAAGAATTTGTTGCAAATTATTATGTAAATCAATAATGATTTTTTTTTTATAAATCGGGATAAAAATAAAACAACCGTTAGACAGTAATTTTTCTAAATTTTTTCAGAGTTCAAAATCTTTTTTTCTACTTTTTCGTTACATATAAATTAACAAAATTTTTTTTATTTATTTTATCTATCTCTCCCTTTCTCGCTTTTTTGAAGGTTAATCACAAATACACGTTTAACTATAAAACATTTAATTAAGTTGAACATTTATATTGATTCAACGTCTGTAAGGTAAACTGTTTTAAAACTGCACTAAACCTTTTTAAAAGTCAGAAAATTGTTAATAACAAATGATATTCGTATTATTTATCATCTAATTTATATGTTTAATAAAATAAGAAACCAGTCGAATTACCATATATTGGAATTTTAGTTAGTTACACTTAAAACTCTTACTTAAAACTAAAGATTTATTAACAAAATAATAACTAAGTGGGTCTGATAGAAATAATAATATATTGAATTTTTTGGCTTACAAAATCCAGATAATTTTTAAAATGAACCCAGCTGGAAATTCAAAAATCTTACTAAATTGTTTACTTGATCCATTATCATCTCCTTGGCTTTGTTATAAATGTAACCCAAAGCTTTTTAAACAAATCACTCAATAGAAATTATATTGTGACTTAAATTGAGCAGGTATTACTTGTCAAGAATTGGTATTTCAGAGCCATGAAAGTTTCCAACTGGCAACATTTTTTGATTTGACTTGTCAAGATTTATTTCACTTTTGCATTTGTTTTGACTGTAATCTTTTCCCCATTATTATTGACTTAATTATAAATTAAACGTTAAAATATTGATTGAACGAGTTTTGTGGTTTTTTTTTCAACGAATTGTTGACAATTTTTTAATACGTATTATTGAATGATTGAACAATCGACAAATATTGTTTGAGAAAATGTGAAACCAGTTTTGGAACTTGCATTAAGTTATTAACAAATTCTTGAGTATTTTTGTATGTAGTTAATTGAAAATCAATCAAACGGGCGCCATATCAACTTATAATTAAAGTTTTATGCAAATGGCACAATGGAGCTGGAGATAATGAAAATCAAAAGAACTATTTTAACTGATGTTTTTTTTTATACATATTTAAAAAGTGACAAAATAAAAAGTTTATAATTTTTTCAACGATTTTTAACGTAAAATTAAAAAAGATTTCCGAAAAATTCAAATAATTTTCTTATTTCAATTACCTAATCCTTTATCTATTATAACTTATCGAATCACCTGACCTAGAAACAATGAGGCAGCATTAAAGTAAGACAAAGTGAAGTTAAAAAAAGACGATTTACAATAATCAAAGCTTTTAGTTAATGACATTTTATTTTCATTTGTCTCTTGTTTAAAGTTATTATTAATTTTGAATTTTTATTTAAAATTGAGCCACTGTGGTCT
>NDXZ01028061.1:206-11603 GCA_003055125.1 Paykullia maculata | reverse complement strand
AAATTTAAAATAAATGTTTTAACAAATTGCTTTACAAAAATTATTTAGAAAAAGGAACTCACTTGATTACGCAACATGACATTAATTTTTTGTCCTATGATCAAACATATAATTATCCTTAACTTTGTAGTGGTTTTTGGTGCCTTTGGGGCCAAATAAAAATACTGATACTTGCTATATTTTTAAGTAGTAAATTTTATTATTTATCAACCACATATTTAGCAGCCTTTATTTGAGTACTTAAATTTTTTACAATGCTTAATATTCATTTTGACTTTTAAAAAAATTTTATACCGTCATATTCTTGACATCACTGTTTTTAACATATTTTCATTGAATTTTAAACAGAAATATTGCAAGAAGAATTGAAACACTTTAAGTAAAAAACGTGACTTGTTAGAACCGCATAGTACAAGATATTTTTTTTTTCAAATTGAGTAAGTGATTCTATGCACGTAATAAAATTTATGTTTAAAAATTATGGCAGAAAGAGCAATTTTTCGTTACTCATATTTACTAATATAAAGAAAGTTGCCGAATGACGTCATTTGATGGTACATTTGTTTATAATCGATGATAAACGCAAAAACAAAGCTGATAAGAAAATAGCATTCGAGTTATTATTGATTATTGTAATAAATTTCACTGTTGACCATCAACTAAACAACACTCTACATGAGAAGTAAAACATTTGGAAATCGATAGATTTTACCAGTTGAATCTAGCTAGAAGGCAAAGTACACATATTAACATATTTGAATGAAAAAAAAAACCATAAATGGTGATATTTATTCATTACAACCTAGTTTTTGAAAAAACGTATGCCTGTGATGTTTTTATCTAAGTAATTCACCAGCTGCATGAGAAAAAAACTTAAAGCACTCTAACAAAGAAAATGATTGAAATAAGCCGCGGTCAATCGCGCGGGGTGTAGATTACACCTTACCACTTACAATTTTTGCTATAACTTTTTTCCATTATATTTGAGTTGCAGCTTTTCTAAAAGCTGAATGTAATGACTTGTTTTAATACCCTAAACCAAAGGTGTCATTCCGTTTGTAATTTCTACAAGATTGATTTGCGACCCCATAAAGTATATATATTCTGAATCCTTATAGATAGGGAAGTTGATTTAGCCATGTCCGTCTGTCTATCTGTCCGGCTGTCAGTCTGCTGAAGTTAACTTTTCTCAGCCCGTTATTCTCTCGTTATTGGTATCAAACAATCAGAAATTTCTTTGAGATTCTTGCTTTTAAAAATCGCCAAAGTCCGACAATTAACGAGATATAAGCAAAAAAATTTGGCCCAGAATTAGCAGATATCGGCGAAAACATATATGGACTAAAATTAATACATATTATAAAAAATCAAGTTTTCTAAGACTTAAAATACCTTTCGGATATGTAAATACATACAGACATATGTACATAAATACACGTAGTGAAGAGTATATAAGATTTGACACAGCCGAATATAGCGCCCTTACTTGTTTAATCGTGCTTTTAAGGAGAGCGAGCACCTGCAAATTTTTCTGGGGTGTTTTTTGCAATGTTGTTTAATAGCAATTTTGTATATTTTTTGTACAAATTATTCGTTGTTTAAGAATACAAAATTTTCTAAATTATAGAGGCAATGATTTATTTTTTCTTTGTTTTCTACCCTAGTTAAAGTTAAATTGTAAAATTAATTTTTTTTTATATCAATGTGCTTTTTTGTATGTGTAAAGGTCAGATAAATAAAATTTTCTAACCAATTTTTTTCGCGTAAAATTTTTCAATAAAAATTTTATTTACAACTTTGAAAATGCTATCATGTTTAGAGTTTAAGGTTTTGTTTAATGAAATTTTTAGTTTAGTTTAAACATCTATTTGCTTATTGATGAAAAAAAATAAGCAGTTTAGCTTTGGGTGTAAAGAGCACCCAAAGAGTAACGACGTACAAAAACAAGTGAAGAAAAATTTCAGTTAACATCTCTCATCAAAACGATTATATTTCAAATTTTAAAATAAAAAAAAATACTTTTGCTTAACAATGTGTTAATTTCATGGTTAAAAAACTTGTTTAGAAAAAGTACGAAACAGACTATTGTTTGTGTTTGTCAATTTTTTGGAATATTTTTAATGTAGAATATATATATATAGTTTAAATTTTTTAGTATAAAAAGTTGCAGTTAAACAAAATAAAATAATGCGAATACACAATATATATATTCCATAAAGATTAGCTAGAAAATTTGATTTATTTGATCTCTTACTTCTTCTCATACATTTTGAAGCAAACATTTTTGCTTACATACATTATTTAAACAACAAATACATTAAAAGCTACCCTTACATGTTTACCTTAAGCCAATTGTTAATTTAATAATATTTACTCAAAATATTATCTAGATTTAATTTTGCAATAAATTTATTAATAATTAGACTAACAGAGAATTATTATCAATAATATGTGTTGTTTTAGAAAATCATTGACCCAGTTATGTTAAGCATTACAATTTACACATCAACCCAATATAAACAGTTGCCATAATTGATTTCCAATTTACAATTATACAGAATAATAAATAATAGGAAACAGAAAATAAATTTCTTCTAAATATGAAGCAAATCTGTTATCGAAGTTACATACACAAACACACACACACACACTCTTATACAAAAATTACTGTTTATGTGTGTCATAACCAAGTAAACACTAATGACAATATAATACTAAAACAAAAAAACATTAAGGCGTTACATTATTTTTAAAATATTATAGCAGAATATACATAATTTTGAGGACGTTTTAAGCTAAAGTGAATTTAATAAAAAATTATGAAATACGCAAAGTTTTATTTATAGCAAAACTAATAATTATTTTCAAATGTTTATGGCTTAAAAGAAAAACTCTTGTTAGAGACAAACCAAAAATTATAACTTTTTACATTTTAAACTGAAATACCTTCGGATTTGTGGCTTTTAAAAAAAATCTATTACACAGTCCTTTGAACATGTTATCATTTTAGACTATTTTAGCTGTTGTCATTCAAGTAAAAGCCCAAGAAATAAAAATAGTTAAATTATAACATTTTTTCCTATTGTGCTAATATAAACATATTTCAAAATTGATATTAAATAAAAGATAGTAGCTAAATGACCCATCTAATGGGGTTTTCCTGCATTTCTAAAAATTTTAATATAAATTATAAATAGGATCCTTTTAACCCGTAGGCTAATAGTTTTATCCGGAAATTGACATTTTTTAAGTAAACTTTTGCACTTAATAAGCAATTTATCGATAAAAAACTTTTGCGAAATGCCCTAATACACACATGAGTAAACTAACGCATATATATACATATATATATATAGATGGAAACGTCGACACATAAATTTGTAAACAATGATATTTCATATGCACGCACTCAACTTAAGGAGGCGAGTAGAAAGAAAAATGAACAAAGAAAACCAATTTGTGCAGTTAAAATAAATAAGTTGAACACTTAAATCCTATTGACAGAGGAGATGGCGGAGGTATGCGGTTATGTTTGTTTGTGTTATGTTGGCTTGTGGTTATTGCAAAAAGGATAAACAAAATAATGTTGCTCTGGTAGCAGGCAAAAGGATACACCGTTATAATAAGAGAATATATAGCGAAGAAAACAAATTCAATAAAGTAAAAATCAATTTCATGCTACATTATATACATAAAGTTAAGAAAACTTTGTAAAGGTGAAAATGTAATTACAAACATTTACACATTTAACGTATGACATTAATCCATACAGCTGCAGAGTAAATTCATTTTGTCATAAACATTTTTTGTGACTTATGTACACTAAAAATAAAAATCAATTGATAATTTTTCGTTATATATACATTTAAAAATATAACTTTTAGTTTTTAGGTTTAAAAAACAAAATAGTTAAAATTTGTATAGAACTTAAAGAAAAAAAGTAAGTTTACTAAAAGTTTTAAAAACATTATGAACAGTAAAAAAGAAATTATAAAGAATTTCGGTTAATTTTCATATAATAGATTTTTGAACAATTTTTGAATAATTTATAAACAATTGGACAATTTGTTAAGAGTTAAAAAAATATTAAAATATTTTTTTTTTATTAGTAACGTCTGATATTTTTACTTGTAAAAAAACCTGGTATTTTTTTTAGTATTTTATTCGATATAAAAACAATATCTAAAATAATAACAATATAAGGAAATTAATGTTTTTCTATTTAAAGAATAATCAAAAAATGTATTTCACTCGGTAGGTAATCAAAAATTTTATTTTTCAGATTCAATTATCACAAATAAAAAATAAATTCCTTTGAACAAAAGAAATTTAAAAATGAACTTAAAAAAAAATTCTTGTACTCAATAAAAAGTTGGATTTAAAATTAAAAATTAAATTTATTATTACATTTACTTACTTTACAAAACCTTTGTATATATGTATAAGTAGGGCGAAAAAGAATCGATTTGTAATAAAACATTAAATTAAACTGCTCGGAAAAGTCATAAACATTATGACGCTATAAGTAACAATAACGATATTTGAAAGTACCAAGAATTATGTTTTATATTTACCAGTTCTTTTTCATCTCTTCTTCGGTGTATTCTTTAGCATTCACGTTCTTAAATGCACGACTAATCTTAAACTTTAAACAGTTATGCGACAATGAAACCATATGAAGCCTATCAATAACAGCAACAAACAAAAAAGAGCAAAAATATAAACAAAAAAACACAAACATGGCAAGAAAAAACATTTTTTAACAAGAAATATTAATAACAAAACCTTTTTTTCCTTTTGTTTTCTAGTTGGAAAATTATGGTGGCTGCAAAGTATATACTATTTATTCTTGGAGCCAAGATCGACGTTTTAAGAGAAATATTTGGAATACTTGGTTATATCATTTAAAAGGGGTTTTTTACCTTTTTCTTAAATGAAAGAGAATAACATTATTATAAATTTACAGAGTCACAGTTTGGATGAAAAGTCAAGAAGCTAATCACTGTTTCATATATGTTTTTTATGTAAATAAATTTTTTAAAATTTATAATACAGCAAATAAAAAATAAAAACGGCTTTTGTTTGTCTGTATTTTTGTTAAATTTTCCTTAAAAAAGACTTGATTAATATAAGAGCACGCACATGTTGCAGAAAAAAATATAAATATCAACCTAAGGTCATTCGTGCGTTAATATTAATATTATGACATTTAATTTTTTTCGGTTTTTTTCTTCTCTTATTATTTATGGCTGCAGAAATTTGTGTTTGTGTGTTAGAAATCGAAATAAATTTTTATACACAATTCTTCATGGTTATTTACTGCATAATGTATGTATACGCACGTACATACATGTGTTTCTCCTGCCAACAAATTAAATTTTTGTTTTGGGTAGTAGTTACTACTTTTTATCTTCTTTATATTACTTTTTCTTAAATTTTATAAGAACACTTAACATTTTAATTGACTTTTGAGACAAATTTAATTATTTATACATAATAAAACTTAGTATAGTTTAAAGTTCAATAGTAAATAGAAGAAATGTTGTTAAACACAAATAATAGGGTATTCGTTCAATCGCTTAAATGCCTTTTGTACCTCATCAACTTCTCAACTTTCATATAAAATTTAAAGCTTATGAGGTATAAGAGGTATTTGAGTGGTTAAACGAGTACCCCTAATATAATTTCTAAAATTCTAAAAAAAATTTTGTTAAGCTTGGAAGGAGGAGAATATTGTAAAATAAACAGAAAAAATATATTAATTATTTTAAATTGTTATGTAGTACTGATTAAGATATTTGGTTACCAAAAATGGTGGCCGCCGGAAATAAACTGAAATGGTTCTAGACGTAAAAGTAGTCAATGTTTCTGTATGGCACAATTGTCTTATTTATAAAATGATTTGTTTTAATGTCCTACTTTCATAATTTAAATAATCAAAAAATTCTTTTATCAATGTTCCCAGGGCTCCTATCAATTTTCTATTTTGTAAACCCTTTACAACTCGAAAGTTGTATCATGTCCGTCTTTGCCGATGACACACTACTTGTATGTTCAAACATAGTTGCGCTGGATATTATTTTAAATTTACAAATGCTTTAAGAAAACTATATGCTATATGCTGTCAAAAGTCAGCCATCATCCTGGCTTTATACCATTTTTAATATAGAAATTAGTACATTTAAATTAGAAAATGGTGCATTTCTCTTTTAGCTGTTCTGAATTTAAATATTCTTATATTTTCATATTAATAAACTGACATCATAGTAAAGGGGTTTCCATTAGCGATATAATAATTTCGTGTCTTTATATGAACGCACCCTTAAACTTTTTTAAATAACTGTCAATGTCAAAACGTTAGTTAAAGTTAACATTTTCATCATGGTAAAGTTCACAAACCATAAACGTTTGGAAATCATTAAAAATTACTACCGAAATTCTGGTCCGGTCGAATAGCCGCCTCGTTCATGCGATCTAACGCCATTGGGTTTCTTTTTATGGGGCTTTATCAAGTCACAGGTCTATGCCAACAAGCCAGCAACTTTAGACGAGCTCATAGACAACGTCCAACGCGAAATTGCCAAAGTTCTGGTCGAAATGTGTGCCAGAGTGGTGGAAAATTGGGTCCAAAGAATCGATCGCTGTAAACGGGCTCGTGGTGGTCATGTGACCGAAATCGAATTTCATTTATAAAATGTAACGCTTGCAATACACCCACAATATATTTGAACTCAATATCTCAACTAATTCTGTGGTTTATTAATAGATAAAATAGTTATGTCGCTAATGGAAAACCCGTTAGATAATGGGTAGATGTAAAACAGGCTTTATTAAACAAATCTGCATCATTTTTTTCAATGTTTATATGTATAAAACTTTTTAGATAACTATTTACTATAAAGATTTAGAATTAAAAAAAATCATAAACAATTTATAAATAATTTTAAGATTAAAATTAAACTAAAAACAAAATAAATTGAATTGAACTACTATAGTGGTAATGTAGCATTAATAATGTCCTTCATCTGGGACTTTAATTACAAAGCTATTAACTACTTTGTTTTATTGTATAAGTGTAACAACTTTTTACTTAAGAAAAAGCAAAATACACTAGTGTTGTATAGAAAATAGAGCTGAACCGTTTTCCAAGCAAAGCAACCTTTTGGATAAAAACTTTATTTAGTTACACTTGAGTGTCCTTTTGTAAAGAAATTGTTCGAAGGGTTATTCTAAACTTACGCAAAGATGGTCTCCTGCTGAGAACAGTGGTGCGTGAAATCATTATTTTGGGATTTTGTCATTGTAGTAATTAAATCCCTAATTCACATTGAATAATTTAAACAGATTTCGTGCTAAAAGGTCATATTCATTTGAAAGAGGAAAATATTATTTACTAATTGTTTATTAAGAACTGCCTTAGATATTCTGTTCACTGTCTACAATGATAGTTAGAGGATTTTGTTAAAAGAAAAAAAAAACAAATTTTAATCTTAAAAACTTGGAGTTTTGAATAAATAGTATTAACTTTCTAAGCAAGAAAATATGTCAAAAAAGTAGCTAATAACGAATTTCTTAATAAACAAACAAAATTTAATCAGTTACTTAAAGAAAATTTTCTTAAGCTTTTTAAGTTTTTTTTCCTTATAATTAGATAACTAAACGTAAAGATTTATTTTAAGTTTATGTGTTAATAAAATGTTTAATGCTTTTGACAAAATGTTAAAGTCTACCGAAATTAATAATTGAAGAAATTGTTTATTTTAAGAGTTTAAAGGTTTTTTATGTTGTATCCGCGTCGTAAAAGTTTTTGTCATAACAAATTTTAAAATTAAGATAACAATTAAGAAAAAAAAATTAACAACAATTAAACAAAAACAAAGTAAAATTTACCCCGGGGCATTGTATCATTTTTATAATCTTTGCAACATGAAATAAATATATATTTTTGTGGCCTTTAAACACAAGTATGTGAGAAATTATAAGAATTGTTTTACAATTTAGGTCTTCTTTCGTACGTTTTCGAAATGTTTTCCCCAGGTGAAGAGGAATCTTAAAGATATTCTATAGATTGCTCTAAGTTTGATTGTTTAATATTAACGATTTGCTTTTTATTTACATTATATTATCGTTTTATGTAAAATATAATCATCAGTCATCTGTTTTAAAAACAGGGCCACAGTCCCAACCCCTTATCATATTATAGACAATTAATTGACTCAAAAGCGTCAACTGCGGTTATAATTCAGTTTTATTGGTTTATTTTTCCCAGTGCCCTTATTTTGAGCAGTTTTACCTCCCAAAAAGAAATATTGAAATTTCAGAAGTGGTTTTTGTTGTGCATTTTCAATGTTGTCAAACCTTTTTATAAAACTGGGTTAATAATTTGTTTCCATAAAAAATGTTAAAAAAACTAATGCCATTAATGTGTAATAATTAAAATGACCATGTTGGTAATAAATAATAATATTTTAATTTATTTTTTAGTATCCCTTTAGATTCTCAAAAAAAAAATATTTTTTGATCCTAAAAGAATATAATTTTGGTACAAAAAAAGAAACTTTATAAAAAATTAAATCAATTAAAAATGAAAATTAGATAATTCGACAACATAAAGAGAAAAAATGAGCAGATAAAAACCAAACAAGAACTGTGAAAAATAATGACATCATTAGCAAAGATGTGCAGGAATTGACAGCGGGTGCTGCTCATATATATAAAAGAGACCACAGCTTTTATGATACCCTTTGAAAGGGCCATTTGTAGCCCTTTATTCTTAGCGTAAACATAATTTTTTTTAATTAAATAAACCGCAAAGTGTTAACTGCTGTTTAATTGTTTGATGATAAATAAATATCCTTGACCATTCAAACGGTTTTCTTTTTAGCAGCTTATAATTATTGTTGAGGTTTCTGTAATGAAAACAAAATATCTGCAAAAAATTCTGTCCCTATATATTAACCTATAGCCTTTTTTTTAACCAGCATTACAAACTGCACGAATAAAGGTCATCTGTTTAATGCTTAACAAAAAAATCTCCATTAATAAAACTCATACAATGGCACAAGATAAATTTAAAAATAAAATATCCGACTATATTTTGTGATATCTAATAATGTAAGAACCTTTTAAGCAACTATAAGACCTTTCACCAACATTTGTCTATTTTTTATTTTTATTCCTGAAAAGAGGCACCCAAAATAACTATTATTGTTAAATTTTAAATTTAAGTTAAAAAAATCTTTACGATTTAAACATACTAGAAACTTGATATACTTTTTGAATACACAACTAACTTTTATCTTAATCTGTCATCTAAAAGAATAACAATTATTTTTATACTTTTCTTTTGTCTGCAGTATAACAATTAATATGTGGCTTTATTTTCTGCCCAGTAGCTAATCTCTTATTGTTGCTATTTTTTAACCAAAGAACAAAAAGAATCGTTAGGTTTAACTACATAATAAAACTAAAAAATAATTGTTATTCGACAAATTAGTATATGAAAATAACATTTAAGTCGTGTTGTTTTTAATTATGGCTTATAATCGTTACAACTTTTGATAACAAATGATTTGTTTACTTTCTTATCGAAAAATTATCCTTCCGGAGAATTTTTACAAAAAAAGACTTTATAAAAAATCTTTTTCATTTAAAACTCTATAAATAAATAATTAGTTAAATTTGTAGTATGTCAAATAATTAACTTATTAAATATATTCATTGTTTGTAAGGTTTTTTTAAATATTTTATGTTCACGATTTCATAATTGGAATAATTTTTTTTTTAATTTAAGATAATTTTGGACCCTTAATTAAAATTGAGTCAATATTTTTGCTTTTTTTATTTATAAAATTTAAAAAGATAATTATTTCGGTAGGTACGGAGAAAGGTTCCATTAGAACATTTTGCTGATGGAAAAGTGCTGTAAAGGCAAAAAATACTCAAGGATATTGCACAAATACTGCTGGACGATAAAATTGAACCAAGCAGGAATATACTAAAAATCTGAAATCGTAGATCAATAATTTAACCTTATACCTTTATTTGTTTAGTTCATACTCTGTTGCCCAGTCATATCAGATATTTTTTTTTTTTGAAATTCAGTGTTTAACAATATATTGAAAAATATGATCTTAAGAATTGTTGTTTAAAAAAATTAATAAGTCATAGGTAATGTGGCGAGTATAACAAATGTATTGCTATCGAAAAGTAGATATTTTATCAAAATGTTTTATTTTTTTTATTTTCGAAACCACCGAAAAGCTTTAACTTGCAAAAAATGTTTAAAAATTTGAGAATACACATTCATATTTTCCCAAGCAACACTTTCTAAAGTAACGCTTATGTGCTGTTTTTATAATACAAGTGAGCGTTTGGAGTGAAATTTTTGTATGTGTTTTATTATTGTAACAAAAACCAAAAACACGTAAAAGTTCTCCTCAAATCACTAACTTGTTTAAAAAAAACCGCACATTAGCCTTTGGAAGAGCAGTTTTATTAACATATCATACCAGAGATATTGGGGCATATTTTTTGCAAATGTCCGTAATTGTATGATAAAAACGGTGTTTTTTTACAGCTTTTTTAATCCGTCTGACGCTTGGCGTAGTCTTCTTGAGATGATAACTGGCTATGATGTTTGAGTAGGTCTTTAGTAAAAAAAGTGATCAGCATATTAAGATCATTGAAAATATTCATGGTGGTGCTTTAAACAAGATATATTAAAAATATCTTAAGTTATATGATTATGACCGTGGCTGTATGGGAATACGAGTTTCATTTTTCGACAAAGTAATTTTGCTGGTTAGATGTTTAAATCTCAATGTAGCGTATCCTTCAAATTAATAAAATGTGTTAATTTTTACTTAAATTTTTTAATATAAAAAAAAATTATTTATTTATATAAAATGGGTGTGTCTAAACGCTCGCTAAGCACAATTGCTTAAAAAACAGTAACAGTTTATTACGCTTGTGCATTGCTTAGGTACTTACTCACAGCTCATAAAGTGTCATATTATTAGGTAGGGTAAACAAATTTAACTTGTTTCAACTTGAAGTATTGAACAAATATCAGGTGTAAAAATTGAACTAAAAAAAGTTTTATACTGTTTATTTAAATATCAGGCTCAAAGCAATAACTAGTATCTTTGATTTTCTATCAAATAAATTTACTATAAACAGGCGACAGACAGTCACCATACCCTATTTCCTAATAAAACTGTTAGTTAAATATATGATATTTACATCCAACACTAACCACCGATCAAAGAGTGCTGATGATGAAAAACGTAGCTGGTTTTGAAAGTGCATTCCACTCGGCTAGTGTCGGCAAGATTTACTTTTCAAATTATTATTCATTAATTATCACAAATAAAAAATTAAATTTCTTTGAAAATT
>NDXZ01028050.1:0-10882 GCA_003055125.1 Paykullia maculata | reverse complement strand
TTCATGCAATGGTTCTCATGAGATATCCCATGAGAACTATGTTATGAAATGGATTGTCAAAAAAACTTACATACAGTAAAATGTATTTGTATGTATGTATAAAAACTTTATAATTTATATAAAAAAAACAATTTTATTCTGAAATTTGTTTCTTGTTTTGCTGTTTTGTTTGTTTTAAATAATATTTTAGTAGAAAATTGTATAAAATACCTAAAAAATTAAAATAAAAAAACATCTTTACTCTGTGACGGTCTATAAATTGTGAAATTTCATGAGATACGTGTTCCTATTGTATGATATGAAGGTAAATATTGAAAATTTAGTTCCGTTATTCTGCCGACGTTTTCTCACATGTTATATCACATTTCATCTCACGTGGAGACTTTGTGTTAATTTAGAAATTTCAATGCTTCTAAAAGACGCAACGACTGCTGCCACTGCAGCCAGATGACCTGAACGATAAGTTTATCCTCGAATCCAGATTACTCGTTTCACTTTAATATTCTTATCCTTACCATTTCTTTGATCTAACTCCTTTATATCTCTTTCTCTTCACAGGTATCACAAAGGGACCGCATGCATTGGACCCAAGTGAGCTGCGTCTCTATCCTTCCTCTGCAGCTGCCTGCTCATCTAACCTAACCTAAAGGTCCTAAAACATAAAAAATCCTTAATAACTCTACGTCCCAGTTTATCCTGTCGTCAGCTTTCTTTCATAAACTTTAATGTTTTTTTGTTTTTCGACTTCGTTTTTTTTTATTTAGGGTTTGATTTTTAATTTCTTCCGCTCCTTCTATTTTGTTAAATACTTTTTGGCAGAGTAACGATAAGAGTTAAAAAGGGCCTGAAAATGCATTAAAATGCAATTTCGGTTTAATACAATTACAAAAGCAAATATAAAAAGCAACAAAAAAGTTATTTTAGCAAAAAAAAAAAGAAAAAAAAGGATAAAAAATACTTTTAGTTATTGTTTACAATATCCATTCAACAAAATGAGAGAAATGGCAGAGTAGAAAACACACAGGGATCAATAATATTAAATGTTGTTGTGTTAAGTGAAATACAGGGTGTTAAGAGAACCCTAAGGCAGCAAGAAATTTGGTTGGAAAAAATCAGGGGTTGTAAACAAGTTTTTCGCGTTGAAACAGGTAAGTTTAATTAGATTTTTTTTATAAGTTGTTAACTCAAGTAAATTTTAATCTTTTGGTTAAACGTCAAAATTTTGTAGTTGACCCTTTATTGTTGCTGCATTAAAAAAATTGCCTTCCTGTTGTACTTACATTCGTGATAATGTCAGATTTTTTTTATTTTTGTTTCGTTGCGGTTATCGAACAAACATATTACAATAATGTAAATACTAGGGTGGGGTCATGAAGTTTAAAGGGAACTTGACGAAAGTTTTATAGTTTTTTAGTTTATTAATATAGAAACACAAATTCTTCATAAATAGAAAGTTTGTTAGGAATTCTGTATAAAAGCTTTGTATTAAAAAAATCTTTAAAAAAAAAAATAACCAAAGAAATTCTCTAAAAAAAACAATTTATAGAAAACTTGATTTTGAAAATTCTAGTTGATGATTTTTAATTTTTTTAAATAAAAAAAAAATTGTTAATAAAACATACATCCCTACTGTTTAACTGGTTGTTTAATTGAAGTGCATTTCCATGCCATACAACACCGACGTTCAGTGTCAGAACAACTTCAGCCGCCTTCAAAGCCAAAGGACACACATTGTTTATCCTTAATTAAGTTAAATATATTTTCATTAAAAAAAGCAGATGATGATACAATGCAAATATAATGTAACTAAAAAACGGTAACATTTTAAGTAAATTAAAAGGTAGAAAAATACATTTTACCACTTTTACAGTTTTACAAAATTAGTGTTAATGTTGAAAGGCCTTATCTAGCCTTTGATATTGGTAACTGGGATGGGCAAAGTTTTCCTTATGGGTTTACATATATCTATGTTGACTTAAACTGAATTCACTCATTGACGTCATTCTTTTTGAAACTTAATATAAAAAAAATTTGTCCGGACAAAATTACTGTTCAGACACAATAAGTGAATGCAGCTTTAAAACCTCGTGTCCACAAGCAAGTCACATGCAAAAGAACTTCTGCAAGTATTTGCTGAAGTGTTTCCACTCAAACCGAAACTTGCGGAAATCTGCTTCCAAAAGTAGTTTGTAGAAGATATTACGACGAAATTGCTGCAATAATTGCAGACATGTCTCCTCACAATGTGAGTACAGCTTGCAGTAGAGTTTGCTTTTTTTGCGAATGACAGTAGGAAACATGTCTCGCAGCATATTTAATTAAAAAGAAACAACAAATTAAAAAAAAGAGACAAAAAGAAGTGCTTGAGTGCAAAATTGGGTCATGTATTTCATGTCATTATAAAACTCCCACTTGCTAACATATACATCTTCAGCACTTTGGCCACTTTTTTTCCTTTCTTTGGTTACTTCTTGACAAACCTGCGTTGGGAGGTTGTGCGATATCCTTTTGACCTCTTCTTCGGTCGCGTCTATATTATTGGCTGTTGCCTTTAAAGAGTTTTGTTTTTTTCATTTTATTCTCATAGTCTTTTGAGGACGTGTCCTCTTAATTCAGGATAACTTTCTAAATGTGTTTTTTTACTACCCCAAACGAATTTATTTTTGTCCATTTTCATAAATTTAGAATAGAACTAGAAAAAAACACAAAATAAATTTGAAAAAAGAAAAGAATACTACAAACCGTTTTCCCGACGTATACCCGATTTTTTCTGCAAGTCTTCAAAACACTTGCAGTTCACAGCAAGTCGTTCAAGTTACTTCCAGCAAGCAACAAACACGTGTCGTCTCCACATAATTGCTGCAAGTAAGTTCTGCAAGCCGTGACTTCTAGAAGTCGACTTCTAATACGTGTTTACACGACAAAAACTTCTGAAAGCAACTTCCACAAGAAAATTTGGTAGTAAACACACGGCTTAATGTAGTTAAAACAATGGGAAAAATATAATTTTTCCCACAAATATTTCTTAGAGACATAAAATTTTTTCTGTTAGGGAACCACAATCATGCTTTAAGGTAACAGATACGATACCACCAACTCTGTTGGTCCTTATTCCTGAAAGGTAACAATGGTAAATCAGACCAATCAGTATGACAATGTTAATCAGGTATGGTTCACCTATGGATTCAAATTGCCTTAAACACCAAAGTTATATTACCATGAGCAATTACTCGACGATCTTTCTGGCAAAATTATAAGCCATTGCAAGCATAAGGGAATGTTTAAGGAGAAGATTAAGCGGTAGGTAAATATTTGTCTGACAAACTGGCATTACTCCCGACATCAGTCTAGTATTAGTGATTAGTCTAGTCATTAAAAATAATTTATCCATAGTAAATTTGACTTGATAGCATTATTTTTAGCGACTTTATTCTAAACTACAACCTGTACTTTGATTACACGGTTTATATAAACAGACAGGAAGGCAGGTGAACGGTTGGATCAATGATGTTTATCGTTGATTCGGCTCAGAAAATAACTCCAAGTCAGTCGGTATCAGAGATCTGCAGTGAGTCGTGTTTATGCTACTTATAGAGTCTCATGAAATTTTAGGATAAGTGCGTATAAAAACATCAAAATTTAACTGAGCTGACGTACGCACACTCTCAACAACGTTGATTTATAAGTACACGCAAAGAAAAAACATGAATGAATATGGTCACGGTAATATGATCACAGGCAATTTTAAAATTCAATGATTATTGCAATCGTTTTATGATCAAAAATGGTCAAAATATGGATGTAGTCATATTTTACGTCAATACCATGATCATGTATGTCTATGGTTGCGAGAATCATTATATGATTGTCCAAACTATAAACTTGGTTACGGATAATCATAAATATGACGCTCTTAGGCATCATATTTATAGTTTATAGTTCAAGTCTACTTACTTTATGAGTATTCATACCAGATCTCTGGTCGGTATACTGTAAGCCAAGTGTTGCCCCTTCTCACTTCTCCCTTATAGTGTTGCTGGATGCATGTTTGAAAAAATTGGACTAAACGGCCTAGAATTCGAAAAACCTATAGATACATACATACATACATTCATACGAAAATACACTTCTTATAACATACACGTGGTGAAGGGTATAAACGATTTGGCAATGCCAAATATATGTTGCTCTTCTACTTATTTATTAATACAGTTGCTAGCACTTGAAAAATTACAGCATTTTTCAAATTAAATTCCCTGACAGTTTCTTGATAAAACTGTAAAAAAAAGTTGCCAAAACCACTTTAAACAAAATTAAAAATTGACCATAAAGTCGCGGCCGGATAAAATTAAGTAATTGAATCAAATTATTTTCAGTAGCAAAGGCCAGAAACCAATTTAAATGCCCCCAGCTAATAATAAAGTTAACAAACAATACAAAATGCACTGTTTCAAAAATATGAAAAATGAAAGAAAGAAAAATAACCTGCTGAAATCTATACTTTTTAACTCACACTTAACAATATGGAACCCGCTGTTTACAACTGCACTCACTAGACATTGCGGCAGCATAGACACAGGCAAAGCAAAGAGAATAAAACCTCTTATTGTTTTTAATTAACAATTGCAATAATTTTTTCTTTGTATTTTTGCACAAAACGCAACATAAAAACATTTTAGAGGGGTGACCATGTTTTAAAATCAACTTTACTAACATTTTAAATGATTTTAATATCTTTTCAAAGAACATTAAACCTGGCCTGTTTCCACACGAGTCATGCAGTAATGAAAACAATAAAAATTAAATTGCTGAAATTTAAATAGATATAAAAAATAATGTGAAAATATATATTTAAAATATATTTTTTTATTAAAAAAATAAGGGCGCATGTCTATTGATAAAACCACAGAAATATTAAAAAAAAATTCTTACACACGCACACAAACTTCTTGTTGGCCTTACGAAATGCAACGAAAGCATTTAAATGTGCATGTATTTTGCATAAGTATGGATGTGTGCATGTGTGCGAACTGCAACCATTTGAAATTGCAGTTCGATTAAAATTGCCGACTGGACATAATGTTATCAGCATCATACCACCAGACTCTCAATTTTTTATTTTATTATTATAATGTCCCTGTTTGCTCTCCTAACCCCTCAAGCCATCTTCCCTTTTGCCAGCATTTATGGTCAGCCATTCTTTGCTTTTTTAAATTGCCTGACAAAAATAAAATGGATTTATATGTGAAAAGTGGAAACAGTAAAAGCCAAATTATATGCTTTCCATTGATTTCGTACAATATTGTGGCTAACACATGCACACACAGACACACACACACTCACATTCATTGCAGACATACACATACCCGACCTTTAGTTTGTATTTTTGTGTAGTGCTGGACAAGGACTATACTCTCGAGTATTTACATACGCACTTTTTCCTGTCTTCCATACTAAATATATATTTTAAAGAACAGTGGGCTTTTAAAGGTTCTTTCTTTCCATACAAATACAAATTTCTTTGTATTTGTATGTATTCCATTTGTAGCGGGAGTTTTTTTTTTAAGAAACGGAGACCTTTATTCAAATAAAATACAGAAAAATATTTTTAATATCCACGAGTTGGTTTTGTTTGAGGATTGAGCAGCTACGTGGCTTACTCTGTAGATCCAATTTTTACACACTCTTCGCAGTAAAACAAACTGTGTTTTAGCAAGAATGAAACTCAAATGTTGGTTTTTTCTAGGTGCTCAACTGTTTCTGATTAATTGGCGTACCAAAGCAACCTTACAAATCCCCAGAAATATTAATCTAAACACGTCAAATCACAAGAACGAAATGGCTATTTATAGGGTTTGCTTCTTGAAAGTAATTGTTGGTCAAATGTTTCTCTTAGTTCTGTGTGTATCGCTTAAACTCATATCTGCAATATTATTACCTTCCAATTATGGAACTCAGAAATTTGTAATCATGTCTCTGTATCGCTTATCGTTGACTGTAACATTGTGACCGTCACCATTTTTGGTTATATGGATTTATATGGACTAATGATTTCATCGGCCCGCATCAAAGAGCAACTGAATTTGAATGGATAATGCAAACAATGATATACATGTGGCTTTAATTCCTGAACAAGGAAAATCCTGTTAGTTTTTAAGCCAAAATTCTCAGAAAATTTTCCATTTTAGTTAAATTGTTCAGCACGATCACAAAACCATAATTACACACATTTTGATCATAATTAACGCTTCGCTACACACTATTAATCATTCGTTACTTGTACGGCGTCCTACAAGACTCGTAAATTTTTTGCAAAAACGTTTGGCAGTTTTGTTTTACTTAAAATTTTTTGTTATTTTCTCTCCTTTTAGCCCACTGTATTTTCACCCAAAATATATAATGCGTTTCATTTGTCTATACTTTTTTTGCTCATTTTTTAAATACATTTTTATTTAACTCTGTCTCTTTCCTTCAACTTAAATTTTCCAATAGATACATACAAATTCGCATTAAATAAAATTTGTTTAAATAAATAAAAAAGGACTCGCCAAAAAATGCGTTTTTCATTTAATTGTTGTTGTAGATGATATTAATGAGTATTTGGATACACAAAAAAGTACAGTTTTTCATTTGATTAAAGGCCTTTAAGCTGACGCTTTTCATATGTATGTATGTATGTATGTGTGTTCTTTTTCCGTTGTGGGTTGTCATTATCTACCAACATCATATCCTGTCAGTGTCATTATCAGTTGAGCGAATGTGATTAAATAAAATTTCGTAAAAAATTACTGGTTTTTTAAGGGGGGGAAAAAACTAATAAATAAATTAATGTATTTTTAATATATTTTAATTATGTATTTGCAATAAGTTTTTTTTATTTTATCACTCTGCAATTAAATATTTTTACATTGTATGTGGTATTAATATATATATGTGTATGTATGTTTGTGCATAAGTATTAATGCACGCATTTACATATTTACATTATTTTATATTAAGTTTTTTGGTTGATTTTTTCTACTGCCTAAATTAATCTTAGTCATGTGGAAAAAATTAATTAAATTAACAATTTTATTAAAATTACAGATATCCCGCGAAACGCGGTTATAATATTGTGGAAAATTTATTTAAACGCGGATGCGAAACTTAATCTGACATAACTTACAAGCAATAGAAACATGTTATGTTTAAAAGAAATGCGAATTGCTATCACAGGGGCAACATTATTTACCCTATTTATGCAACATTAGCAAAGTTTGTTTTACTCTCCACTACCAGCAGTGGTAACAGGGGGTATATACTAGCGTGGGTCACTTTTGTATGAAAAAAATACAAGTTATTGAACCACATTCTTAAAGTTTAAACAAATAGTAATTGGGAATAAAAAATTTAATTAAGTCATATCTTCAGTCCGCGCATGTGGTTTAAAGTTTCGGAAATTAAGGAAAAAAAATATTTATTTTTTTAAAAATCAATTATTGTTAATTTAAAATTAACACATATTACATAAAAGTCATTTAAAATGAACATAGTAAGTATAGGATTGGTAAACTGAAAAAAATTCAACTAATTATGTTTTAGCCACAAAATCTTGTCGAATATCAAAACGAATCATAATTTTCCTGGATGCTAACTTCGCTTGTACTAAAACTTCTCTTGTTTTTTTTGCCGCATAATGACAAAAAAGATGCTTTCGTCACCATTTCCACAGAACGTTCAACTGCCTGCGTGTGGCATGGAAGATTCAAAAAAATTAAATTTTCACTGCAGCGTGACTCAACACTTGTGTTTATTTCATGATTAGTGACACGTTGAAGCCCTGCAGGAAGCCTGGGGTCAAGTGTCCCCAAGTCACCACTTTTCTCGACTATTGTGGTAACTATTTGATGATATTGTCAACAAAGCGTCAATACTTTTTATTTTGCAAGTAAAAAGTACCAAAAGTGTAGACTAAAATTACTAAAATGTACTAGTAAATCACTGGTTCCAATGTCTACATATGGTCCCAAAAGAACTACCTAGTCAATACCTAGTTAATAGTACCAATATCAGTAGTGAATTTTCAATGACACGCACATGTTAAATGTCTATAGCAAATAGCATTGGCTGGGGTATTATAAGTCACTAGTACTGGTGACTGTGTCCATAGTAAGTCAGTACTTTTTCACTATTGACGTTTCCTACAGGGTGTATATGTATGTATGTATATATGATACCGAAAAAGTAAAAATTTTTTATGTCAGTTTGATAAAAAAATTTTAAAAGCAAAATGCCTGCTGTTTTTCTGTTCTTGTTCTTGTTGTAGCGACAAGTCTTCGTTCTTTTCTCGCACAATTAAACTAATTAACTCTTTGAATTTGTTCGTTTTTAGTTTAAACAAAAGATTATTTTTTAAAATAATACTTAATTGATATTTAATGCAAAATTTTTAATTTTAAAAGTATTTCTAATCAAGGTTTAATGATTTTGTTCTTATAAATATACATACATACATACATATGCCGTACCTCTTTCTACCTTGCAGTGCAGAGGTTTTTGCAAAGACTTTGTCATTATGTTTTGTCTTGAGCCGCTGTTTTGGCTGTTCTATGCTCGATTCCCCGTTTCGTTAATATGTTGTTACTTGAATCAAGCCAGGTTCTTTTCGTTTTCTTCCTCTGCTTCTTGTGCCAATCGGTCTTGCTTCTGAAACTATTTATGGTAGGCGGGCGTCTGACCTTCTGGCTACATGTCCAAACCATCTTAGCTTGTTGCGTTCGCTCTTATTTTTAACGGCTCTGTTGCTAAATTTGCTCGTATAGTGTCGCTTCGTATTCTGTCCCGTCGAGTTTTTCCTGTTACGCGGCGTAAGTATTTCATTTCAGATGCCTGAATTCTATTGTGGTTTTTTGTCGTAAGGGCCCATGATTCACATCCACAAGTGAGAGTTGGTACGTATGTGGAGTTATATACCGCAAGCTTGGCACCCCGTGTTACCAATGAAATTTTCGTTCAGCGAAAAATATAGACTGACAGTAGCTGAAATTCTGCGATTTAAGTCCTTGTTCGTTTTTCCATTTTCACTTATGATAACTCTAAACGGAAGTGTTCTACTTGCTTTAGGGGTTTATATCCTATATGTATTTGGTGCTGGCTTTTATCGCGGCTTATAATCATGGTTTCCGTTTTACTCGTTTTTATACGAAGGCCTCTTCTGGACATTTCATCTACGAAGATATTTAGGTTACGTTGTAGAGATTCAGCAGAGCTTGCTACTATTGTTACGTCATTTGCGTATGCTAACATTGAAACTTTCACCGGTTGCATGTTCCAATTTTCTATCTTTATTGAGGTGAACGATTCTTTACACGTTTTTATTACGTCATCCATCAGAATTATGAATAGATACGGGCTCAGAATATCTCCTTGCCGAACACCTTCAGTTGTACTCTTCGAATGTAACGGGAACGGGAAGGTAAGGAACGTAAAAACTTTTTTACCTTCTAATGGAACAAGATTTCTTGCCATTGTTAAATTCAATGTTTTTTTCTACTATTTGTCTCATTGTAAATATTAGATCATGGGCTCCATAACTAGATCTGAAGCCACATTGTTCCTTTTTAAGTTTGTGTTCTATTTGGCTCTTGAAACTTTCAGCGAGTATTTAAAATTTTAAAAACATAAATATTTAAAATATATTTTGTTTTAACCATTAACCATTATTAATTTTTCCAATATAACATTAAAAATATGTTTTATTAACCAAATGTAGTTGTGTTGTTCTTATGTTAATAAACCTCCCAAAAACATGAATAATAAAAATTGATATTAAACCATGTTTTATTTTAACCAACAAAAAGTAAAAATTAAAAAAAAAAATGATTAAAAAAAACATTAATATATTTATGAAAAAATAATGTTGGTGGTTAATGAAAAAAAAAAATAACAGTGAAAAAAAGTAGACAATGGCAACATATAAAATTAACATGCAAAAATATCCACCCAAATATGAAAATAAAACAGTAGAATAAAGTGAACATTAGGGCAACTCATTGGCTGTACAGAAAATAAAAAAAAAACTAGAAAAGTTTTAAATATTTCTTAACTAAATTTGATTTAAAGAAATACATATAATAAGTTGCATATATGTATTCTTTTTTTAATCTTGTAATTGATACATATATGTAGCTTAGCTAAACTGTGATGTGCCCTATTTTGCAACAGTAAATAATTTATTGTACAAAATATATATGTAGATAAAAAAGTAAATGCTGTTCAACAAAACAAAATAAAAAAACCGAATAGAACAACATGAAAAAATGTTAATGCAAAACCTCAACAACAGAAAAACGCAACGATGAGCAAAAAGTCATTGTAAATTGTAGTCATATTAATACATATGTATGTATTTATGCACGAGATTTACATTTTTGTTTTGGGCGGTAGAAATTAACACAAACAGCGCTACAGTTTGGCAAATATAACTGACAATGATGTTTTTTTTTTTATAATTTTCTTTTAGAAGAAAATTTTATTTCTACCAAAATCTGATTCGATAATGGTACCTTCTTTAAATTAGAATTTACCATTTCGAAGAGGTCTCTTATAGCTGTAGCCTTATCTTCTTGTTGTCGTGCTACTCTTGTATCATACAAGTCAAAGTGAGGAAAACGTAAAATAACCACAAATCTATTACGCGACATAATAGAGGATGCACTTTTGTTTTCCAAATCTTGTCAAGTGGCCTGATGAGACTGAGAGAAGCTGCCATTTATCAGCTAAATTCCCAAAAAATACTAAAAATTTCCCCATTGTAATTGATTACCGAATTTTTGGTTGGTTGGTTGGTTTCCGTGGTAGTTTGCCACACTCGCAAACTGGCAAGTAGAGTCTCATGACTCCG
>NDXZ01028048.1:0-12563 GCA_003055125.1 Paykullia maculata | reverse complement strand
AATCGAGAACGAAAATCTAAAAGTACCAGACGTTGTCAAATTTTGAACGACCTCTTCATCATTCAAGAACGTTCGTTATCGAAATAAGAACGAAGCGTTGTCAAAACGAGAGCGGTCATTGTCGAAATAAGAACGAAGCGTTGTCAAAACAAGAACGGTTGTCGAAATAAGAATCAAGCGTTGCCAAAACAAGAACGGCTGTTGTTGAAATAAGAACGAAGCGTTGTCTAAACAAGAACGGCTGTTGTCGAAATAAGAACGAAGCGTTGTCAAAACAAGAACGGTTGTCGAAATAAGAACCAAGCGTTGCCAAAACAAGAACGGCTGTTGTCGAAATAAGAAGGAAGCGTTGTCTAAACAAGAACGGCTGTTGTCGAAATAAGAACGAAGCGTTGTCAAAACAACAACGGCTGTTGTCGAAATAAGAACGAAGCGTTGTCTAAGCAAGAACGGCTGTTGTCGAAATAAGAACGAAGCGTTGTCAAAACAAGAACGGCTGTTGTTGAAATAAGAACCAGGTGTTCTTAGAAAAATGACACAATTCGTTGTCAAATCAAGAAAAAACGTGCTTAGCTCACTTTTGACAACGGATGGTGTCAATTTCGGTGTTTTTCGAACTGTTTTTTTCCCTCTGTGTGTATGTACAACTAACTACCATTTGTCCAAAATAAAACTTTGAGTTTAAAATAAAAGAAATTACATTTCCTTATGCGCTGTTAAAATAAAATTTCCCAACCGTTTAGCCGCCGCTTAATTTAGGTCTGCTTTATGCAATTAGTATGGACATAACAATTTTTTTTTTAAAGATAAATAACACTGCTGCTGTCAGTCTCTCCGCAAGAAAAAATTGTCAATGTAAACGCTCGTTAAGAAAATGTATCAAACATTTGTAAATGTAACATTAAACTTTATTATTTTGCACACTTTCTGTCTTTGCTTCCATTAAGCCTGTTCCGTGTTTGTTTTCTTTTCTTGTCATCGATATTTCAAACAAAGCTATTAAACATTACATACATTTATACCATATTCTAAAATGAGTCTGTTTGTTTTTATCCTAAATTACAACAATTTAGTGGAGTTTCCCCTCTTTCCTTAGCAAATATTTGCAAACAAATCTAATTTCATATTTTACCTCCCCCATTTGATTTAGTTTTTTTTTTCATTTTGAAAACCATAAAGTTATGACATTTAATCGAATATTTCTGTTTTTAATCGTTTTTCTCTTGCCACTCTATTCCTCTTTATATTGGTGCTCTTCTCTTAATGTAGCTTCATAAACATTTTTTTTCGTGGCAATTTTAGATGAAAGTCAATTGTTTCTGGCTTATAAAAAATAATCATAATTTTATGCGAAAATATTGTGCATATATGTACATATGTATGTATATGTGTGAACAGTGGGGAAAATAAGGAAAATATATTCCAAGCGCCTAATATATATAAATCTTTTAAATCAGAGATAATACATTTCTGGAAATCTACTTTAATTTAAATTTTTAGTGTCTAATTTTAAAAGTCAAACTAAACTCAATTTCTCCTTTAGCAAGTTTTTAATCGCACAATTCAGTCAATTAAATTTACCCTCTGTGCGATGTCATTTTTATTCCAATTTTTTATAACTTTTAGTACGTTTGTGGGTGAGATTGTCTTTATGACAGTTTTGCAAACCATGTTCTTTTGTTTTCTTTTGCTCTGATCTGATTTTTACTTGTTTTTTTTTTTGGTAAATCATTGTGTGATAAAGGACATTGCTAATGACTGTAAACTGTTTATTGAAGTGAAAACACTTTATGGTTTCACACAAACTTTGCTCTGAAGTTTTTGTTGTAACATTTGTTATGATAAAATAGACGACAAAGGTTATTTTGTTTTCGGTGTTTTTAAATAGAAAAGGAAATTAACTAATAGAAATGATAAAATGGTTAAAGTATACTCAAGGCAAGTATGCACAAAGTCATTAAACAAAAAGAATTAAATAAAAAAAAAAAAATGCGTTCAAAGTTCTATTCGACTAGAAATAACAGAAAAACTGATAAAAAAGACTCTCAATAATTTTGAAAATATTTTTAAAATACACTGGTATGACATGGGGCATTTTTTCGTTTTTTTCTAGTTGGTAACGTTTGACCTCTAGATAAACGGAAGTAATATGTCCGCACATTCACTATCAGTAACACTTATGACTGACTGAATGCATTAAATTTGTTGCTGTTTTTCAATATTCTTATCACTCCGCCCCATTATCAATGGACTCCCCCAATTCATATTGTTATTGTTGTTTGTTGGATTGTCTCTTGTTTTGTTGTAAACTGTTTTAACAGTTATTTTTAACACAATCTTTATTTACACGTGGTTTGACATTTTTTTTAATACATCCTCTCAAAACACATACATACACCGGCTACATTCATGTTCATTATATGCTTGTCATTTACAATGGTTGCCAAAAACCATCATCATTGTTAAAATCACCGTAAAGAGTAGACTTGCTGTACTTTGTTTGTATTTTTATTAACAGAATGTTTAAATCAATTGGAGAATGAATAGCCAAACCAAACCAAAGAAGAAAAAAAATGTCACATGCATTAATGAAATTCAAAGCAATGATAAATGATATACTTATTTCTTCTAGCCAATACAAGTTTTTTTTTTGCAGAAATTTAAGAAGTAAGAGTGAAATGGTTTAATTAGTAGGATCATTTGTAAATGACTAGTGATTGGAAAAAATTAATGACATTTGATGTTATCTCTTGCTAAATAGTTCAAAATTTAATTTTATGCAAGAAAATGATTAAGCGACTTTACTTATTGAAATTATGTTTTTTAATAAAATTTATTATGTATAAGTTTTTTATTATTTTAAAGAACTTTGTAATATACATACATATATATTTATATTTTGGTTCGGAAGGCTTTGTATTACTGAACAATAAATAATTTTCTATTTCTACAAAAAAAAAATTTTTAATTTCTTATTAATAGAAAACTTTCTTTGAGGTTTGAATTTTTTAAAAAATTCCCTAAATTCTATTAAGGTACTAAATAATTTTGTTTTTTTATAAAACTAGGAACTTCGAAACTTTTTATAAATTATTTATGTGTGTAAAAAAGTTTGAAAATAACTTGTTAAGTTTCAAATTAAAATATTGAAAAGTTTTGCATACATTTAATTTTAATAAAAAAAAATCGTTTGTCTGCATAGAAAATCTTCCATAATTGTTATTGTTTGTAAAATTTGTTTTCTTTAGTAAATTTTTAATAATAAAAAATATTTTTTTTAAAAAATCCCTAAAAACTTTTTTTCTTAAAAAATATTTTTTTAAACATTTTTTAATTAAATTTTATATAATTTTTTTTTTTAACAATTTTGAAATTTTTTTTATTTAAAATGTTCAAAAAATTACTTTTAAAAAATAATAATATTAAAATAAATAAAATAAAAAATAAATATTAAAATAATTAGTTTTATTTGAAATATTTGTCTAGAAGTTTTCGATAAACTTTCTTTAACCAAAAAATTATGATGGAAAATTTTGGAGAATATATGTATGTATATACATTTAGAAAATCTTTAATAAATAATTTTCTTTTTTATATTTGTTAATTCGGTCGGTTTTGGTAAAAATACTCTCTAATTACAGTAATTTCGGTCATATTTAATCCACTTTTGATACATTTCTGGTCGCTATATTTTTAATATATTTACCGACCACGCTGCGACCACGTAACGATGTCGTACAATGACACGTTGCTTTTAGTCAACTTGCAACGTCGTAGGTACGTCATTTGTGGTCGCCGAACGACCGTCATCTTTCTGACGAAATATGTGCAGCATACTTTAAGGCATTATTAGTTGGCAAGTCGTATAATGTACATATTTGATATTTTTCAAAAAAGCGACTATTATTCGTTTTTGGTTGAAATGTGTTCGGATGATGATACATGATACACACCATATAGCCGCCATATTTTATAAAAAAAATTTTTGTCATAATAAAAAATTTATTGTTGAATATAAAAAAAACATTTAAACATTTTTGTAATGGTGTGTTTTCACTTAATTTTGCATAAATAATATTAAAAAAATATTTTTAATGAAAATAAATGTCTGAAAAAATTTTTTAAAGTGTTTAAAAAAATATTTTCCTGAAAATATAAAGATTTTGATGGCGCGTTGTATTTTTTCGAGGTAGAACATCAACTTTTGTCGGTAAAAATTTAAGCGTTGCCGTTTTAACGATTTGTCACATCCATTTTCGTATAGATTTGCAAAAAGAAAACAAAAATAACTTATCCGACCAACTTTAAAGTAATACCAGTCGCTTTATTATTTATTTATATTTAGCCGACCAACATTATAATAAAATTAGTCACTAAATGGAAAGAAAATACCATTTCTTTCCTCTGGTCGTTATTGGTATACTGTTGGTCGTAAAGGTGGCGGTCGTCAAAGTACAGGATTCCTATTCCCCAAATTCGTTCAAATTTAAGTCGTAGCGTAGTCGGTATGACGTCAAATGGGTCGGCCGGAGTCGACTTTAGACGACATACCGACGTCGTTACGAACAATCTGTGTTGCTTGGGTTATTGTTTGTCCAATAGGTATTCTTTAGTAAATATTTAATATAATTTTATATAAAAAATATTTTTTTATTAAACTCCTTAAAACTTTTCTTCTTAAAAAAATATGTTTTAAAAATGTATTTAATTTAATTTTATATAATTTTTTCAAACAATTTTGAAAAGTTTTTTATTTAAAATTTTCAATAAAATATGTTAAGAAAATAATATTAAAATAATAAGTTTTATATGAAATATTTGTCTAGAAGTTTTCGATAAACTTTCTTTAACTAGAAAATTTTGGATAAAATAAAATTTTTGATATATAAGTAAAAAAAAAAATTTTGTTAAAAGCGATTTTAATAAATTTTTTTTTTATAGCAAATAATTAATAATTTTCTTATTATAAAAAAAAATTTATTAAAGAGTTCACTTTTTACAAATTATGTAATAAGAATGTTTGAAAATGTTAGTTTTTAAAAATATAAAATTACTCTTCTCTTTCTAAAAAATGTTCATTAAATTTTTAATAACATGCATACATAAGTATGTATGTATGTATCTCTCCAGAATTTTCCATAAACTCTGTTTAAATAGAAAATAATTTATTATTTTTTTTATTATCAAAATGACTGTTTTATTACCTTTAGCTTTTTAATTTTCTTTTGTTGTTCGTGTTATTGAGCTAGAAAATTATTGTTCTCTAATTTGTTCCAAATGTGTTCACCACAAACATATCAACAACATCTACCGCAAAAACTTCTTTAAAATTTCATTTAATTTCTTTCTAAACAAATTTCTCTTCTTTTGTATTTGTTTCAGGAAACTTTATTTTTTTCAATTCAATTGTTCAGTTTTCCTTTTTGTTGTTTAGAGAAAGAAGGTGGAATAATTGCATTAATTTGTTATTTTACATAAAAAAAAAACAACAACAATTTGTTACTGAATGTTACTTGTCACTCATTTTTTGTTCAACTTACCTAAATGTTTAGTCAAGGGTTTTTCACCTTTTTTCTTGTTGTAGTTGTTACTTAAAGTTAACGAGATTGTTTGATGAGTGAACTTGTTGTTTTTGACATGTAAAAGTCGTATTAGTTTAACAACAACAAAAAAAGCTGTTTTCTTTCTCTCTGTTTTTTACTCGTCCTTTAATGATGTTAAGATTTTGTAACTGGTTTTTGCTCTCCTGCAATAACATGAACGAGTAAAAAAAATAAAATATAAAAACAAGTCACTGCAGAATGAACTTGTCAAAAAAGATCATAGTTTTTAATATGTATGATGATGATGTATGGTATGTGTAGAAATTTTATGGAATAGAAAATACATATGTAAATGAAAATGTACTTTCGTTTAAAGCAAATGTATGTATATTGTTCTTAAACAACCAAAAATGACATACGATTTCTTCTCATTTTTAGCTCAAGTTTTATTAATCTTTTTTTTAATTACAAAGAATAAGATAAGCGTAACCGTTAAAACTATTTAAAATGTTATTTTTTAGAAAAGACTTTATATTCCGAAAATTTTTTTTTTTATTATTTTTTATAAAAATTTTAAAAAATTATTTCTTTAATGGAAAACAATTTTAAATAAATTCTTTAATAAATGAACATTTTCCATAAATGCTTTTATTTTATAAATAATTTAACAAATTCTCTAACTTAAATCTGCTTTTTATTATTCTGAATTTATTAAAATGAATCCTTAACTTTTAAGGGTAACCATTTATGTATAAAAACGATAAATCTTGTAAATATTTTTATACAAATCACAAACAGAAATGAAGGTAATAAAATAAAATAAAACAAAATAAAAGTACCACACAATAGTAGAGAATAAAAAAAAGAAGACTAAAACCAGAAAATAAACCCACATCGTCCCCTTAAGCAAATAAATAGATAAATTACCGTCAGTAACAAAATGCGTCAAACGCCTGCAAAAAAAAAAGACCAGAAAAGAAATTTATAAGCAACAGCACAAAACATGGGATTAACAAATGGAGTGTGAGTAGTGATTATTTCCTACACTTTTCCTATAGTAGTTTTATTTTGCAAAAAAAAAAGAAAAAGAAAAAACTAAAGTTAAATGCCACAAATAACTGACACTAATACTTCGCACCGCAAAAATGACAACAAAAAATCAACAGAAATTGAAATGTTGTGGGAGGGAAACAAACTGCATACTGGGTTGCCAGATTAGGGGATTATACCAAAATTAAGAATTTAAGTAGGAAATTTGTTTAGAAAAGCTATTTAAAATAAATATTTTATTTTGGTAGTTTTAAAAGAAATTATTTTTTAAGATTTTTTAATATTAAAAATTTAATAAAAATTTGATAAAAAAATACTCAAAAATATAGAAATGCTAATAAAAGCCAAAAGTTGTTAGCAATTAATAACAGATCAAAAAAGGAAAAGTTAAGTGAAAATTTTCTATCTAAATACAAAGTTTGTGTCTTTTAAATTACATAGATTTAAGGACAAACAATCTTTTTATCGATTTAAACTACAAAAAAGGTTTTTATGCAAGTATGTACTATTTGGTAATAAAAATCATAATTCCGGAGTATAACTCAAAAGAAATCTGGTAACTCTGACTATGGGTTAATGATTATCACGACAGCTTTGGTATAATTCGTAGCCGCAGTGGCAATAGCAGTAATAATAGTAGTAGTCCATAGCAACAATAGATTTAGAGGTTTTTAAACGGGCTATAAAAAGTGTTATACTTATGCACCCTAATTAAATCAGAGAGATCAGTTTATTGAAATGATTAATTCTAAGAAATTATGATTTGATTAAAATTAAGTTTATAACGGAGGACTGAAGTATTTATCCCATTTATATGTGCGTCCTTGTTGCAAATAAAAACATTGAGAATTGAAAGTTTTGCCGTTTAAACGATGAGTAAATTTTAAGTTCAAAAACAAACTCACGAAACAAACAAACAATTCTTGGTCAACCGACATCAAAAGCCGCATAAACAGTGAATTATTTATTTGTAAATTAATTTTATTTGCAAAAAGCTGCCGTATAAACGCGTAATGTTAAGTTTTAGTTCTTGTTTATGCCTCTAAAATCGTCTAAAATAGACCCCTTAGTTTAAAACTGCATATTACTAAACATTAAGAGTTTATTTAAGTTCTTTTTAAAAATAATTCATCAAAAACATTATTTACCAACTAATTTTATTACGAAATTTTCTAATTAATATCAAAAAGTTGTAAATTCTTGAATTCTTTCATAAGACTTTTACGAAAACTAGTTAAAGCATTCAATTTTTTTTTCCTGTTTCATGAATTCATTTCTTTAGTTCTCTGATACAGATATCAACTAATAAATTGATTATGCGTTTAAAGGTTAATAATTCCAATACAAAGTCTTTCAATAATGTAAAGAGACCTTTTGAAATCACAAAAAGAAATGAAAAAAATAAGTCAATGGAAACAAAGGAAAATAACCATAAAAACTACAAAAGAAATAGAATAAAAAAAAAATAACATAAGAACAAGAAATAAACTAAATGCTTATGTCAATGAGAAGGATAAAGACGATTAAATTGGGGCTGATCTTTAAGTGTCGACTGCAAACAAAATTAAAACTCAAATGGGCTGAGTTTCCCAAATTGCTTTGTTGCAAAAAGTACTAAAATTGTTAACCTCTTCTAAATGTTAAATTTACAAAGGATATTATTATATTTTGTATGTAGTTGGCAATTTTGCTGATTTTAAATAACGAAACTTTAAAAACTATAACTGACATTTATATTGTAACATTTTCACCCTTTAAAAATGTTGATTTTTTTACTCTAAAATAAGCCCGAGTTTTTAGTTGCAAATAAGAAAGATCACTTCAAATATTAATGTAATTATAACATTTTATTTACAAAACACAAAACAAATATTATATAACTGATAATCAATTTAGCAGAGATTGCTTTTTTATACCCTTCACACATGTGGTAAGGGTATATATAGGTTTGTCATATCGTTTGCAATTTCTACAATATTCATTTGTGACTCTATAAAGTATATATATTCTGAATCTTTATACACGCAAAGAAAAAACATGGTTGAAACATGATCACGATATTTCTTTTTTTCTACGAAAAATTTTTATACCGCAAACAAATTATAGTAAACGATAATCAAGTATTTGGTTTATATTTTATCATTAGATGGTTACCACTATTAAAAGTTTTGACATGATTATCCAGAAAAATAATATGTTTAAAAAAATTGTTGTGACATTATAATATGTAACATTATATTTAAGGTTATAAATAATCATAAAATGGTGTGTGCAACAACAGTGTAGTCGCAAGGCAATCAAAGTATGATAAACGTTTAACAATTGTTTGTTTTCGGTTGTTGTTCTGCTTCTAAGAGCTTTTAATTTAGTGAAAAAATTGTATATGAAATGCCAAGAATTTAAAAAAACCTTTTAAAATATTTTTGGCATTAAAAAATATAAAAACAAAAATAAAGTGAAAGACAACATTACAATTAAAGAGGTAAGTAGTAAAGTCAATATAAAAAGTGATAAAAAATGTAAATGTGGTAATTAAGTTTCGCAAGCATTTCTTCGGACCAGTACCACCAACAACTGAGTTATCAAAACATAAAATATAAATGTATTTATTGACGAATTTATAGTTCACTTTTTTTTATTTAGTAATATTATGATTGGGTGGAATCATATTATGGTTATAAGAAAAAAATTTATAGTTATGTGGGATCATATTATGATTAGGTGGAGTCATATTATGATCATATGGGACTAAACTATGATTAGGTGGAATCATATTCTGATCATTAAAAATAACAGTTATGATAATATATGGTCATAATACGGTTATGGAAAAGCTTTTTAATTAAACTTGTTATGATTAAAACCGATCATTACATAGTTTAGCTACAATCATATAATGCAATCATAGTATGATGCCCTTAGATTATGGTTACCACAACCATGTTTTTTCTTTGCGTGTAGATAGGGTCGATATAGTCATATCCGTCCGTCCGTCTGTTCGTATGTTGGTTGAAATCAAGTTTTCTAATTTCCCAGGGTTGTATCAAACTTTTGAAAATACTTTCGAAAAAATCGGCATTGAAAACTGGCAAGATCCATCAATAACCGGCTGAGATAATCAAAAAAAGACGACTGCCTCTTTTTTCTTTTTTTTTTACACAAATATTTATATTTTGCAGCTTCTGGGTACACTTCATACATTTTTGTTATATCTGTGTGTTGGGTCATTTGAAATAAATTGGACTAAGTGGCCCATAAATCCCCAAAGATATAGGCAAAAAACCTACATGGACAAAAATATATATCATAAAAAAATAGATTTTCTAACATTTTAACTGCCTTTCGGACATGTCAATACATACAAACTACATATATTCATACATACATATGGTTAAGGGTATATAAGATTTGGCACACCCAATTATAGTGCTCTTACTTGTTAATACTCGTGTTAATTCAAGCGATATTTCTGATATTTTAATTTCGTATTCGGTTCTGTAAGACATTTAACGAAATAAAAACGTTAATTTTAAACACAACTATTTAAGGACTCGGAATTTAAACGCTTCATGACAAACAGTCAAAGGCAAAACCGTTCAATGCGGTTTTTTTTTCTTGTTGCCAACCGACTTTTTGAACTGTCTACAGCACTGTTTTAAGCGAAGCCTTAACAGATTTCTTTAAGAAATTATTTAATACTAGTAAAATTTCGTTTTCATAAACGCTTTTTAGTCCCAAAGGCCCAAGGATTTTAAGAGTTTTGGGTAATTCCCGAAATGAAAGATCAGTTAAAGTTCAAAATGACGCAAAAAGTATAAGGAATTTATTTACAACAGTGCAGAATATATATTTTGTTTAAGTCGGCTTAATATTTTAAAAACGATAAAAGAAAATTTTATAATTTTAAACAGGAATGATAAAGTTGCTACAAATGTACAAATAAAATAATGGTTTAATTTAGAACACTATTCTTCTAGTACTTATAAACAACTGTCAGTTTGTAGTTAAAATTTGCTCAATATGTCGCTAATTTCCTTAATTTGTTGCTAAAATTTTAATGTGACCGAATTTCATATGGACAATGTTATGGCGGGTTAGTATTGCCTAAAGCCTGCCCTCACTCATACCTTGATCTTTCTTTAGAAAAGAAGTCCACAAAAAGTAAGAAACTACTTCCTAATTCAAATTATGTTGGCATTTTCTGTGGTTCCATTTTATCAATAAAAAATTGTATGTTTATTAATGATTCTGCAATATAAATACATATGTATGGAAAATTATCCATAAGGCGATTTATGTTTTTATTCAGAAAAAATATTTTTTTTTATTATCCTTCTAAAGAAAAATTTTCCTTAAATTTGTATAACAAAAAAAAAAAAGTTTAGAAGTACTGTTGTTCACTGTCCACACACGTCTTTAAGAATAAAGTCCTTTATACCAGTTGTTGTTACCATAAAGAGAGTGTCAAAGTTTAACAGGATTGCAAGAGATTTAAGTAATAAAAATTACAATAATGAAAAAGAATACATAAATACATACTCATGTATGTCTGTACATAAGTATGTATGTAAGTATTAACATAAATTGGCAACATGGTTAAATATTAAACTGTCAACAAAGTCCTTTTCATTATGGCAAACAACCAGATAACATACACACACAAACATATGTCTATATAACGTGCGCATTTAACCAAGTTGATTGCGGTACATTTAATTAGAACATTTTCGACTGTAAATTTTAATGCAACTTTTTAAATTAAATATAATTTTACATTTCATTTCTAACTTTTAATTTATAGTGAAATGTGGCAATTTTCAATTTATGTATATTCTTTAGATAATGTTTCGTTTGGTTTTTCCTTTTTTTTAAATTTTTTTATTTATAAAATGTCATCTTTTTCGCTTTTTTTTATCCTTCTGTAGATATGAAGTTACTGCCGTATTTTGGCACCAGTTACAATGACGTTGTTTTTAAAACATTAACAGTTCATTTCTTTTGCTTTAGCCTATTTTTTTTTCTTTATAAAAGAAAAATAGTAGTTGCATTTGGTTAATAGAAAAATTTTGCTTAGAGTCTTGCAAAATAAACACAAAAATATTAATAATGAAAAAAGTATGCCTAAATAAAGATAACGGGGACGTTTTTGCGCCAACATAAAACAAAAATGCGAGGAAACGAAACTGAAAGGAAATCACGTAAAGCAAAGTGGTTGTAGGAGAAATATTAAATACATATAGATACATACATACATACATACATGTCGATGTATATAATTAATTAATTAAACTTTTCTAATAAATAATTTATTATTTTGTAATTTTTTTTTAAGTTTCTCAACAGATAAATTTTTAGTCGTGTCAAATTTTTACAGCGCGTTAGAAAGTGAAGTTGAATTATATCGAAATAACGCGACGGTAACGCATTAGGAAGTATGCTTGGCTTTAGAATGTGAAGAAATTGCAATCTTAATTGTTGCTTAAAGCGAAGTTTCATTACACCCAGAGAAAAAACATGGTTGTGTATGGTTACGGCAATATGATCACAGGCAGTTTTAAAATTCTATGATTACTGCAATCGTTATGTGATTGCCACAATCATAATATGGTTGTAGCCATTTTTTACGTCAATACCATGATCATATATATGATTTCAAGAATCATTATATGTTTGTACAAACTATAAACTTCGTTACGGATAATCATATATATGATGGTTTTAGAATATATGATAACCATAATCTGAAATAACACCGCGTTACAAAAACGAGCTTTTGTTATGTCCTATGAACCAAACATACTTTCTCGGAAAGGGGAGAAAAAATAAAAATACACGTGTATCGGCGATTTTCATATTGATAAAAATCTTTTTTTTTTTAAATTTGACGTGATACAGACACTTCCACGAGTCTGTCTGCAAAAATTCAGTTCGATTCACGCAAAGAAAAAACATAAATGAATATGGTCACGG
>NDXZ01028028.1:0-17626 GCA_003055125.1 Paykullia maculata | reverse complement strand
TAAAATTTTTGACATATCGATCGACTAAATCTGATAGTCAGTCAGGGCCTTTAAGTGTTGTCAGCCCTGTAGCTCAGATATGTTATGACATAATTGCAAATCTTTTATTTAAGCTTCTATATTTACACGTCAATAAATCTATTTCAATACGTTTGTGAGCATTTAATGTTTGTAGTAAAGGCCTGCATTTGCATACCATTAATTATCTGTTACTCTTGTTATAAATGAGAGACTGTTGTATTATGTTATGGTATGGGTTTGTTTTAACATACTCATTGTTATTATAAAAAAAGTATCAGCTTCTTTAAAACGCACAAAAATATTTGTGTGTGATTTAAAAGAACTGTAGTTACACAAGTATTTTAACATTTTTTTTTTGTATAAATAATAAAATAAATTCTGTTTTACAAGTTTGAAAGACCCATAGGTATACAGGGGGCTAATTTTGGCATTCGATAGCGTTTTAACAATTCCAATTAGAATCCAATTGGAATTCCTATACCTAAAGCAAAGAAAAATCGCACGTTCGAGTAAAACTCGATCGCTATCGAATGACGGAATTAGGCCCCAGATATATTACGCTTTTTTTCTGTTTATCCCTTTACACCCAAACCGTTTCCAAGAATAACAATACAAACTTGTAACATAAACATTAAAGTACGTATCAATAACTACTTAAAGCAGCAGCACAACAAAACTGTTACGTTTTTTTGTAACAATGCACGTCTTTAGTTTGTAGTGGCAAAACAACTCTAGACATTTTGTCGGTATTACGATTGGATTTTGACGCCACATTGGTAACAATCTTTTTAATTTTTTTTCTATTAATGCGGAAATAAAAGTCTGCTTTTTATTTGCAGTTTTTATTGCATTTAGGTTTTCTTCGTCAGGGTTCAGCTTCAACAAATAAGTAAGTATGTACAAATCGCTCATTTACTAAAAGAACGTCATAACTCAAAAAAGCTAGTTTTGCAGAAAATGAGTTTAAAGTTTTCAATTTACATACAACTCAGCGAAAATATTAAAAAGTTTTCTTCTATCAAGAGGTGAGTTTAGACGCCATTTTCATGAATTTTTTACACAATATAAAGCATGATATAGAGAACAATTCTACATCATTAACTGCAAAATTTAATTTTTTGAAAATTTCCTCTTTTTATAATATCTGTGGCAATAAATAATAATGGCTTAAGTTGACATAAGTGCTTTTTCATTTGATTCCATATTCTTATTGTCTTCTTCAAGATCTATCACTCAACTAAATTTCAAGTATTAAATGTCCTTATTAATAAAACTATACGCGTTTATATTTTAGCTTAAGTCTTTTTGGAAATTAATATATAAGACATAACATCTGAACTCAACTTAAGGTAGCTACACCAATATTAAAATGTTTGAACATAAACATTTATACACTTAAGTGCAACAACTAACAGCCCATTCAAATTATTTCTTATAAAAAAACCTTATATTTAACTAAGCTTTTATAAAAAGTTATCTTATCTCAGCTTTTCGGCATTTTTCAATTTAACCTTAAGCCTTTATCTCGCCTTTCAATATAGTAGCTTAAGTTCACTTAAGTTTTTATTTTTCTAAAAAACCACGAATATAAACTAATAAAACGTTGTTTTTTTATGAAATTAACAGTTTTGTTCTAAGAAAAGTGCATCTTTTTCTGTGTGCTAAAAATTTTATATAAACCAAACACAATTGATTTTAGACAAACCCTTAATATCTCAAAACTTCGACTTAAGCCATTATGATTTATTGCCACAGATATGATTAAAACTTACAATACTTGATATCGTTTTTCGTTTTTGGAATTTTTTTGATTTGAAAAATATACTCTATGCATCACTTTAACTTGCAATCTATGTATGTATGTATATGTAAATGCAGTTTTTCGAACCCTGCCACAACTGACTTTAATCTGTTTACTCCTTTCTAATGATGGCGCGCCCCCATATCTTTAGTGGTGACACACAAATGCAGCTAATGTTGACAATTGTATTAAAATATAAAATGGAAAATGTGCTTTTCTCAGTTAAGTAAATTTGCATAATTGAATCATCTAACAATGACTGCAATGGAAGTGTGTATTTTGAAATGGGTTTGCATTGTTTCTTTTTTATACAAAGTTTCGTGTTGTTGCATTAAAGTGGTTTTGAAATGAAATTAATTTTCTTTTATAATGCAAATACTTTCATACATAGTACATATGTAAGTATGTCCATAACTAGAATGCAAGGCAGCAAATTATTTAAACTAAAACTTTGTGAATTTTTGTTTAAAAAAAATTACATTTTGCATTTATCTAAATAAATGAATAAATAACAAAATAAAAATGTCAAAATTATTCAAATTTTTATTACCTTTTTATATAAAACTCATCGATAACTTGAAAAAAAAATTACTTTGTAGACGCATTAAATAACTGTTTAAAATATTTATATTCAAACTTAATTTGCAATAATGTACATATATTTTGGGTTATTTCCTCAAGTAAATCTTGTTATTTATTTTTTTGTTTAAATTTTATTATGATAAAAGTTATTTTTAAAAACATTCATCTATAAATATAAAAATATATTATGCAACATGCTGTGACATGTAGTTAAATAGTAGATATTAAACATAATTATAAAAATATTAAAGATTATTATTTTTTTAACAAAAAGTATTTGTATTTCTGTGCTTAAACATGCAAAAGTGGTGTATATTTTCATATTTTCAATTATAAAAAGATTTACAAACTATTTGAACTTACTTACATACATATAATGACAAACATACACATGTATGTTTGTTTGTAATATGTTTTAGTAATTTAAATGCAAATATGTACTTACCTGCGTACTGGTATTGATAAATTATCATAACTGCGTGACATAAGCGATACATCTTGACTAGCCCTACGTGACCTATATTAGATAGTGTTGCAAAATAAAATTAAAACGAAAAAGAATTAAGAAAATAAAAAAAATCATAAAAACCAATAAAAAAAACAAACTAAACAATATAATTAAGAATTGAATTACTATATAATATTTTTCACAGTTTAGCTAAAGAATGTTGCCTTCAGGTAACGGTGATAGTAAAAGATTGATGAACATTTTTATTTTGAGTTTATTTGAAGCTAATTTTTTTTTAGAATTTGAAACTGGCTCTAAAAGTTAACAATTTTATTACATAATATTTGCAAATTTTGTGAATATAATGCTTTAACTGCAAAAGTCAATATTTGGGAAAAGTCTGTAAGTTTGGTTTGATATATACCGAATATCATTAATTAGGTTTCCCAAAATTACATAAATTTAAATTCAATTTCAAGGCTAATTGATATTAGGTGATGGTAAGATTACAACAAGTAAAACTTTGTTGTTTTTTCGTTATTAAGATGTCAAAAACAGCTGAGTGAATTAAAGCAAATTTTCTTTGTTTTAGTTTTTTGCGGGAGCTAAAAAAGATACGATCAGGAGTGTCGCAATGCAACTGCAGAGAAAAACGCTGCATACTTGGCAACACTGCAGTCTGCTGTTACGCGAGGGGTACGGGAGAGGTACCGTGTGAAAAGGAGAGAGAAAAAATGTCGGTTCCGCCGCAAGAAAAGAGAAATGGAAAGACGCGAGTGTGAGGAGATCGAGATGTACAGGAGTAAAAACGAAGCCCGCAAATTCTATCAAAGAGTTAAACACCAAACAGAGGGCGTTAGTACTGATAGTTTCTCCTGGAAAGATTAAGACGGATACCTTGTGACAGATGTTGAAAGTGTGCTAAGGACATGGAAACAACATTTTTCCATCCTGTTGGTATCAGATGATAGTAGCGACGAAGATACCCCTGAACCAATCATTGACGACGGTGTCGAGTGTACACCACCTAGCCAAAATGAGATGGAGAAAGCAATATTCCGACTTAAAGACAACAAAGCTGCAGGTGCCGATAGTTTGCCCGCAGAACTGTTTAAAGCCGAGTTGTTAAGGAGTATGCACCGACCTGTTAGGACCATTTGGATAGAAGAACGCATACCCGATGACTAGAATCTCAGGGTGTTGTGTCCTGTGCATAAGAAAGCAGACAAAATCGTATGTGCCAACTATAGCGGTATAAGTGTCCTTCCTATTGCATACAAAATTCTATCGCGCGTACTTTGTGAACGATTAAAAACTAAAGTCAACGAAATAATAGGACCCTACCAATGTGGCTTTAGACCTGGTAAATCGACCACCGACAAGATATTTACATTACGGCAGATCCTGAAGAAGACCCAAGAGCAACAAATCGACACCTTCCACCTGTTCGTCGACTACAAAGCTGCTTTTGACAGCCCAATACGAGCAAAGGTATTTAAAGCCATGTCTGATATCGGTATACCTGCAAAGCTAACACGCTTATGCAGAATGACGTTAACTAATACAAGATCATCGGTTAAAATTGGGAAAGACCTCTCCGAGACGTTTAATACCAAACGAGGTTTCAGACAGGGTGATAGTATATCCTGTGATCTATTCAACATTTAGTTGGAAAAAATCCTGCGTGATGCTGCAGTTAATAGAGCAGGCACAATTTACAACAAAAAGCATATGTTACTCGCTTATGCCGATGATATCGATATCATGGGGCGGACTGTGCGAGAGGTAACTGCAACATTCTCAAGTATCGGAAAGAAGTCAGCGAAAGTGGGTTTGGTGGTAAATGAAGATAAAACAAAGTTAATGGTATCAACGAACTAAAAGGCAACAAGACTGGGTCAATATGTGAACGTTGGTGACTATAACTTCGAGGTAGTGAACAACTTTATCTATCTCGGTACCGCCATTAACCAAACAAATAACATCAGTTTGGAAATAAAACGAAGAGCTATTCTTTCTAATAGATGCTATTTCGGGCTAAGCAAGCAGTTTAGAAACAAAGCCCTATCTCGACGAACAAAAATTGCACTCTATAGAACGCTTATTTTACCCGTGCTACTATATGGCGCTGAAGCATTGGTTCTTACGCAAGCAGATGAAGCTGTTGTTGGGGTGTTTGAGAGAAAGATTCTTCGCAAAATATATGGACCTATCTGCGTTGACGAAGAGTATCGCCATCGAATGAATCACGAGCTATATGAATTGTATGAGGATATCAACATAGTAAAGCGCATTAGAGTACAACGTTTGCGCTGGCTAGGGCCTGTCATACGTATGGATGAGAATGCTCCGGCGAGAAAATCATTTGATTTCGATCCCGAAGGAAGACGTAGAAGGGAAAGACCCAAACTCCGGTGGAAGGAAATTTTGCGATTTCGCCACAAGGGACAAGGAAACGATTGTTCATCACCTTTGCCTTTTTTTGCATTAGAGTCAAATTAATGTCTTCTTTTACCATAACCTAATTTTATCTAATTTTTTTTTCTTTTTTCTTACAGATATAACAAAGAGACTGCCGCAACGGGCCTAAATCAAAAAATGTATTTAAATCAGGCGGTTTAGGCTAAGAAATGGCGAATGCATTAATAAGTTTTATAACTCTTTCTTCTTTATAGATTCAAATGTATATAAAACCAGTAAACTGATTAACAGGTTGGCAACTACTAAGCTTAATAAATAAAGTTACACAAATAACCCTGTTAATGTTTACACTTAAGAAAATTACAGTAGACTCGCGGTAGAGGCAACCCAGGATTGAGGGAACTACTCGATAGAGGCAACAGACAAAATTCCATCATTGAGTACTCTATAGAGAGAACCTTCTATCTGATAAGTATTGAGTAGAGGGAACTTCGCAGCAAAAAGTTAATAATGGTAGAACAAATAGAAATCAAAAGCCATTTGCATATTTACGTTACAGTTAGAATTTTAGTTAGTTACAGTAGTTGGGCGCTTGAGTGACATAAATCGGAGAATTGTTTGATTTTTTGTTTGTTTTCACAATAAAAGTTAAAACATTTTTAACTCCTAAAACGAAGTGTGAAATAATAGATAAGCTCAGTAAAGGGTTCACGTTAAAATTGATGATTTGACGAATTAAAAATGGCAAAAAAAATTTTTTTAAATAGCGCCAGCCATGTAGTACAAAACGAAAATCTATGAAGAAGGGTGAGTTTTCTGGTGTGAAAACAAGGCCATATAAAGGTTCGTTACTCAAAAAAGTCGACACATTCCAAAAAGCTAAGAAACTGCATGAAAACAATGTATGGAAAAGCAAAAGGCTTTAATGCAAGTTGTGGTTGGCTCAATGGATTCAAGACTAGATTCGAAATTATATTGTTGAAAATTAGCGGCAAAAATCCAAAAATTAAATTTATAATGCCGACGAAACTGGCCTATTTTAAAAATTATTGCCTGAAAAAACTGCTTGCAGAAGAAAAAGTAAAAAGGCGCAAATCACAGTTTTAGTGTGCACTAATGCAACTGGCAAACACAAGTTAAAGCTGCTTGTAATAAGTCAAGCCAAAAAGCCAAGATCGTTCCGAGACTATCAGATTCCCTTGGACTACAAGAACTCAAAAAGAGCATTGATGACTGCTGACATCTTTCTAATCCTCTTGAATACATCATTGTTCTGAAAAATATCAGCGATATTGCTGTGCAAAAACATACATTAAAATATTTCTAAAATAAACACTTTTTTATCTTAAATATTATTTTTTTTCGATATCGATTTAAGGTAACACTATGGATTGAGGGAATAGCCCTTGCACGAATTAGTACCCTCTACCGCGAGACTACTGTATATCTATACATTTTTTATATGCATTAAAACCAAAACCTTCACAACAAAGAAATATTTTTACACGGTTTAACACAAATTCATCTTTTTTTAAATTGTTTTAGTTTAATAAATTTATAACGCTCGACGATGCTTATAAAGGGTACGTGACTTGCGTCATATGGTAAAGTTAAATAAAAAAAAAATTTTTTTTTTCTATAAAACAAATATGTAATGGGTAAAATTATAAGTTGGTATGTATGTATGTAGGTGTTGTTGTATAAAATATAAAAATATTAGTTTTAATCAAAAATGTAATAATGGGTTTGTTTAATTGTTTAGAGCTGTCACACACTTTGTTCTACTTCATTTAAAAATCAAAATCTTTTGTTTATAAAAAAAAAACTAAACGAAAAACGAAATGAAATGAAATAATAGAATATAACTAATTTACTGCACTTGAATTAGTTTATCATTAAGTGATTATATTTAATTTCAAAATTTTTATTTTTTCGGTTGAAATTAATTAATTTTGAAAAAATTTAAGATGAAATTTAATTTTTTTAAAGAAATATATAAATCAACATTAAGAAATATGTTTGAAAAACTAGACGTAAGCTGCGGCCACATTAGTCAAATATTTGCCCAATAAATTGTCATCACTATTTTTGGCAAAAAATTCTTTAACGTTGTTTGTCTTGAAGTTTTGAATAAATCAAATAAAAGTATTCATTGAGATTTTAACCAAACATTTCCCAACAAATAAAGCAATTTTTTGGTGGTTACGTCTTTTTCGTAAAATATTTGACTAATGTGATGACCATAGTTTTACACGATAATGTTTTTTTATGCAACTTATTTCATGAACAATGAATGCCATCATGTAAATGGAGTCTAAGAAATAATTATTTTCTTTTAACATTTACATATTTTATGTATCAGTTTGTGATTAGTTGTTGAAATTATTCCTTTTGCATATACATACATATTTATGTATGTATGTGAAATATATTTCATAAATAATTCAAAGTTATTAAAACTTAAATTTGATTATTAATTAAGAATACTAATCCCTCATATTAACTGATCTAATGTGAATACAACACTTCCTAAACATACTATTAATAACAACTATGTAAGCAATAACAATAACTTAAAAAAAAAAGGAAACCAATTTAATAAAACCTTTGATAAAAAAGAAATGCCAGCAAAACAATTTTTCTCTATTAAATTATATTTGATAATTATGATTTATTTATGTATTAAATTTACCTGTAACATACATATGTACATATGTATGTATGTATTTTGAGTGGGCTTACCAGAATTGTTGAGTTGACATTACAAAATTTTGCATTTTGATAGAAGAAAATTGTTTACACAAACAATTTTGTTTAAATATGTGTCTGAAGCGCGTTAATAATACATAATTAGTTCTTTCACATAGAATTATTTTTGTTTGTTTTACATTTTACTGTTTTTAAAAGTTTTTTAACAAATTTTATTTCATTTTATTTGGTGTATAAATTGTCTGGCCACCATAAATAATCAACCAATTACTGCTGTATGTGTTTTTGTTACTGATAAATTATAGCAATTAAACGTTTATTGCATTTGCTTGAAGCCATACATACATACATACATTGATATACTTAATTATTTATGTATAAATGTTTGTTTTTTGTTTTATTCAAAGTTAAATATTTAATAAAAAACCAGCTGAATAAAACTATTTTATATTGCAAACAGTAGTCATGGGGTTATTTCTTCAAACAGTCGTTTGCAGTTTTATTTTTCACCAAATAAAAAAAAAAAAATTTATATCACGTGAATAGTGAAAATATTATTGTTGCCTGTGTACAGTGCGTTAAATAATTATAGGTACACGACGAGAACTTAGAATACATAATTCAAATTTTGGATTCGTAGTGTGATAATCTATGCCAAAATACAAAACTTTCTTTCGAAGCAACATACATATTAGGACAGAGAAAGGAAAAGTATTAATTATATCTGCTGCCACTGAACTACACAGGCACAGAAACATTATAAATCAGTTTATTAATATACATCAATAAGAGACAGACAGGCAAAAAAGTTAAGTATGAGTTATTTCTCTGTTTGTCAAAAGATACATATGGGCAAATCCCAGAAACAGTCTACCAAGCAAATATTTTTCTAATTAATCTAACTCAATTTTTTTTCCAATTAAATATTAGACTAGATGTTTAATTTTATAAATAAAAGAAAAAAAATTATTTTGATGCCATTAATACAAAAGGTCTCTTAGAATTATACAAGAAATTAACATTTTTTTAGGGGATCATACCTTTACTTTAGTGTTAATATAGATGGTCCGATCAAAGGCCATATTTTTATTCATTTAATTCTCTTTAATTTCAGTAAAAAATTTTTTGGAGAGATTAAAATTAGCTATGAAATGCCAGGTTCATGCGTTGTAGCGTGCGCCACGGAAAATAAGGTTTTTTTTATATTGTGAGTAGAATAAACATTTTTTTTAGGTTTTCTATATTTTTAAATCAAAATCATATTCTGCTTTTAAGCAAATAAAAAAATTAAAATTTTCACAATAAAAAAAATATTAGCATATTAATTTCTGTAGCGTGCGTCACGATATGAGTTCTTCCAAAAATTGCATTAAAAACCTTTGCAATTGTTATTGGATTATCGGGGTTAGGAAAATTACAGAGTTAAAAAACACTAAGACATACAAAAATACATTCATTTATTTCTACTCGAGGCTGTGTTTCGCATTTTCCCTATGTTCACATCTAACTTTGGCAACTTTTTAAAAAAAGTGTGTTGTGACGAAGCCAATGAAGTTTGTATGACGAAGTAATAAAAACATGCATCTTCATATTTTTTAATATCTCGAAAACTAGTAGAGAAACCATTCTGAAAATATCAGGGTACTTAGACCATATAAATCAGCGTTTAAAATGCTGTTGTCAACATGTATGGAAAAGCTGATGTTTGCTATGCTGTTCATACATGTTGACGGTAGCATTTTAATCCCTGATATAAATAGCTTTTTGTATAAAAGTTATTAAAAAATTGGAAATATATTTTTTTTAAATAATTAAGAAAAACTTTTTTTTTTAAATTATTTATTATTAACAAAAAAAAATTTTTATTTAATTAAATTTCTTAACCCTTAATATTTTCCTAATTGTATTAAAAAAGAATTTTTTAAAATCTTAAACACATCAAAAATTATGACGTTTTAAATAAAGGCTCCACAGCAATATTTTTTAATAATTCAAGGCTACAGGGTTGCCACTCTTTATCAAAATTAAAAAAATAACACCGTTTTCAATATATACGTACATTACTACATATGTACATTCACAAAATTTTATCAAACTCTAGTGGAAAAAAGGTGACGTGCGTCACGTAGCGTGCATCACAATGGGTACACGGCTGTTAATAAAAAACTAAACATTTTTTTGCCTCCAATTAAGTTACTTAATTTCTCCTATATTCATCTTTCTTATTCGCTAAAAATTACGAAAACACACTCCAACTTAAAAGTTACTTCCACTATTTGTGACGTGCGTCACGAAACTTTGTGATCAATTATTTCACAACAAATACCTGCTACAAAATTATGTTTTATGCCATTCGAAAGTACAAATAAAATCCCACTAAGCACTACGTAAACGTTAAAGGTATCTCTTTTGAAAGACTAAAAAATTTTTATATTTTAATCTAAAAACGCGTACGAATGTAGCGTTCGTTACGCAGGATTTGCCTATACGTATGTTTGTGTATCATTTGAAAGACATTAATTTGCATTAGTGCACACAATATACATACATTTATACCTATAAATAAAAAAAATATAAATAATTGTTACATCAAGAAAAGAAACTAAACCTAAATATTTACTTAAAATCAGATTAATATATAAGAAGTTATAAGCGATTTAAGAATCTTTTAATACATATGAAAAATGCATTTAAAAAAATTTAATTATTTAAAATAGCGATGGCAAAGTTGGTACAATTGTATTTTTTTTTTATCAATTGAAGATATGTATGGTCGAATTGCGTACAAAAAAACGCAATAAAATATGTTTAGAATTTAAAAAAAAAAAATTTTAACCAGACGAATAATAATATTTCGAAAAAAAAGAAAAATTGTTTGAAAGTGAACACTGTCAAAGAACGTTTTCAAAAAGTTGATCTTTTGTCGAAGAAGTTAAGGGACGACATTGAGAACAGCGCTATTTCATATTAGCACTATTGATCCAATCATTGAACTATGTGGAATATGAGTGATCGTACAACGGTTTCGCTTCTACTCAAAACTGATGAAACTGCCATTAACCCCCATCTACATACATTTGACTTGAATTGATTAAAATTAACTTAAATATATTGTTTTAGTGTAAGGTCGCATTCGATAGCGTTCGAAATAATTCTTATTAAAACTCCCATACTAAACTCTAACGTTCGAGTAAAACTTTGATCGCATTCGATTGCGAGAATTTGGCTCCAATTGTTTTCATTTATTTGTTAATGGAAATTATATTTTTCCCCTATATAATGATTTAATTGTTATATTTTTATATTATGGCAATTATAACATCAAATGTTTTTCTTAAATTGTTTAACCGATAAATCGTAAATCCCTAAAAAAAATTTTAAAGTTGAAAATTGTAAAAGATTGTTTGTATTTTAAGTTACTTTAAAATGATTTGTTTTAAGTTGTTTTAAAGAATTTCCGAGGAAAAGCAAAATATGAATTTTATCTACCTTAAATTTCTTGAAATTGTAATTCTATGAAAGGTACAACAGTTTTTGCTCTGTTAATATTTGCTATCAAAATTTTTTTCATAACATCAAACGGGACAAATTTAACATTTATTTCGCAGCACACAAACTCATTGGTGCACCTTAAATTATTTGATCCACTGTATAAAGTACTATTTGCACGTATTAGAGGGTATGTCTGCGTTAAAAGCAGAAATCTATTATATGTAAATACAAGTATGTGCATATCTCTAGATAATTTCAAGATAATATCATGAATGTTTAATTTAAATATTTACTTTTTTTGCTTATATATATATAAACATACACACATACATACATATGTACAAAAAATCACTTTATTAGAAAAAATAAGATTAGAATTTGAAACTTAACTCTTTGAATTTGGTTTGTTTGTTTCGAACCACTTAACGGAATTTCGTTGAAAATAAAGAATTAATTCGTATGTTTCATCAATAGAAAATACATACATTTGTTTATATAATTACTTATGAAGGAATTTAAAAAATGTATTCCTTATGTTATTAAGTGTTTAGTTTTAGTTATGATGAAAAAGTTTAAAGGTAAAATATCGAAGTTTTTTTTTTGCAATATACATAAGATGTAATAAAATATGTGGGAATTTGAAGCAATGCGTGCGCTTAAGTAAAAGTCCTTAATTATGATTTTTAAAAGCTCTCTACAGTTGCTTATACTCGCGTAAGGTTTGAGGACTAGAGGGCCGACATTTGATTGTCGAATACCAAATGCATTCACAACATGTAACTGTTTGATCACAATGGTCAAACAGTGACTCCAACTGATGTTCGATATCGCGACATGATAACGGAGTTTTTGCTTTCCAAATAAAGCGATATTGATGTGAACGACAAGTCGTTCGAACAAGAAACTGCCAAATGTCAAACAGCCCGTAAAACAATTCAATTACGGCAGGAGACATTTTCTAGTTGTGTACTCTCTAGGTGATCCAAATTGGCCTCCTACATTGAACTAACAATCAATGGCAAAACCAAGGTACATATTTATATTTTGATTGCCAGGTAATTTTTATTAATAAGTTGGTAATTTTCGTATCCCTTTTTTATTGCCAGATGTCAAACTTCATACTTAAAAAATGATTTACTCTCTGCTCTAGTAAATTTTAGATGTCAAATTGCTAAGAAAAAAATCCGCTCCAAACTGCAATCATCATGGGCAAAACCTTGTAAAACTAATCACTTGATATCAATTTTGTATATGTATGTATGTATAAATATTGTATGTATTTGTATAAATTGTAGAAATTACAAACGGAATGACAAACTGCCACCTGTGGTGAAGGGTATAAAAATTAAATTCGAGACTGAATTAAATCAAAACAAATTTGTTTAGACATTATAATTCATAATGCCTTAATTTATACAAAATGGTTATCAATGTACAATGTACACATAAATTTTAATAAAAAAAGTTTTACATGCATACATATCTACATATGGGCTAATCCTGCGTAACGCACGCTACATTCGTACGCGTTTTTAGATTAAAATATAACAATTTTTTGGTCTTTCAAAAGAGATACCTTTAACTTTTACGTAGTGTTTAGTGGGATTTTATTTGTACTTTCGAATGGCATAAAACATAATTTTGTAACAGGGGTCTAATTCTGGCATTCGATAGCGATCGAAATTTAACAATTCTAACTGGAATCCAGTTGGAGTTCCTATACCTAAAGCACAGAAAACTCGCACGTTCGAGTAAAACTCGATCGCTATCGAATGACAGAATTAGGCCCCAGGTATTTGTTGTGAAATAATTGATCACAAAGTTTCGTGACGCACGTCGCAAAAAGTGGAAGTAACTTTTAAGTTGCAGTGTGTTTTCGTATTTTTTTTAGCGAATTTTGCATAATAAAGCACAAAAAACCTAAATCCTTTAAGAAAGATGAATATAGGTGAAATTCAAAATAACTTGATTGGACGCAAAAAATTTGTAGTTTTTTATTAACAGCCGTGAACCCATTGTGACGCACGTTACATTTTTTTCAGTAGAGCAATTCCATGTTATTTTTACCAGATGGTTTCCGATTTTGATAAAATTTTGTAAATGTATGTAGTAATGCACGTATGTATGTATATATTGAAAACGGTTTTATTTTTTTAATTTTTGATAAACAATGGAAACCCTGTAGCATTGAATTATTAAAAAATATTGCTGTAGAGCCTTTATTTAAAAGGTCATAATTTTTGATGTGTTTAAGATTTTAAAAAATTCTTTTTTAATACAATTAGGAAAATGTTAAGGGTTAAGAAATTTAATTTAAAAAAATTTTTTTTTTGTTAATAATAAATAATTTAAAAAAAAAGTTTTTTTTTAAATATTTAAAAGAAAAATATATCTCCAAATTTTTTAATAACTTTTATACAAAAAGCTATTTATATGGTCTAAGTACCCTGATATTTTCAGAATGGTTTCCCCACTAGTTTTCGAGATATTAAAAAATATGAAGATGCATGTTTTTGTTACTTCGTCATACAAACTTCATTGGCTTCGTCACAACACACTTTTTTTTTTTTAAGTTACCAATATTAGATGGGAACATAGGAAAAATGCGAAACAAAGCTTCCAGTAGAAATGAATGAATGTATTTTTGTATGTCTTAGTGGTTTTTTAACTCTGTAATTTTTCTAACACCGATAATCCAATAACAATTGCAAAGGTTAAGAACAATTTTGCAATTTTTGCCAGAATTCAAAAAGTGACGCACGCTACAGAAATTAATATGCTAATATTTTTTTTTATTGTGAAAATTTAAAATTTTTTTTGCTTAAAAGCAGAATATAAAGTTGATTCAAAAATATAGAAAACTTAAAAAAATGTTTATTCTACTCACAATATAAAAAAAAACCTTATTTTCCGTGACGCACGCTACAACGCATAACCTGACATTTCATATCTAATTTCAATCTTTCCAAAATAGTAAACAAAAATTTTTTTTTAGTAAAATCAAATAGAATTAAATGAATAAAAATATTGCCTTTGATCGGACCATCTATGTTAGCACCAAATTAATGATATGACCACCTAAAAAAATGTTAATTTCTTGAATATTCTTAAGAGACCTGAGGTAGGGTAGGATTTGGTATTATTTTCTGTATTAATGGTCAACGAAATAATTTTTTTCTTTTATTTATAAAATTAAACATCTAGTCTAAAATTTAATTGAAAAAAATTGAGTTAAATTAATTTGAAAAATTTTTGCCTGGTAGACTGTTTCTAGGATTAGCCCATATGTAAATGCCCAATCCAAATGTGGGATTGTTTGCCAAATGTTTGATAAATTGATATAATTATTATGAAAAAAGTAATAAATTAATATTAAATATCGAGGGTGTATGTTCAAAAGAAATGAAGACAAAAAATGATTAAATTTTAAAGTCGCAGACAGATGGTGCTTGAAAAAAATTCTATAAGGTTTTGAAATATTTATAGTCAAATCATGAATCAATGCATTTGCGTGGACTTATTGTTTAAACCACACGTTTTACTTTATTTTAATTATTTTGCAAAACAAATGCTTAAAATAAACATACATACAAATAATCTGCCACATATGGAAGAAAATATTTTTTAATAGGCTTGAATAACAGAAATGTAAAGATATAAAATCATTAGGATTTTCATAGCTTAATATTAAAATTATATTAAAACGAACATTTGGTTAAGTTTTTAACAATTAATTCAATAATTACGTTTGAAAATTTTTCTGTAGCAGATTTTGTACAAAAATCATCTGGCAGCTTTGATAAAAATTTATGTCGCCTTAAAATTCTTTGAGTTTCCCTTTATTTTTACAATTCATTTTCTAATATTTGCACCTGCGAAAATTTTGTTTGTTCGCAATAGAATTTAATTAGCAGTTGGAAACATAAAATAATCCATGTGTGACTGGGAATTTTAGTTGTTTGCAGTTATAACAAAATGTCAGACCATCAAACAATTTAAAGGTTCATATGAGAGTGGTTTTGATCAGTTCAAATGATTTCTGATATAAAAACATGAATTGAAATAAAACTAAATTTGTGCATTTTCTTAAGAAAATAATTAAATATAAAACTTAGCTAAATATAATTTTTATTTAAAAAAAAATGTCATATTTTAATTATTTAGTGAACTTATCTATATATGTATATAAAATAGTTAGGTGACTGATTGACTGATTGATTGATTCATCATCGCACAGCCTAAACGGATAGAGCTAGAGACTTGAAATTTGGACTGTGGGTTACTCTCACGTTGTATAGATCCACTAAGATTTTTGGAAATTCAAATATTAAGGGGTTAAAAAAGGGTAAAAACGGGAAAAATCGGTAAGCTTCTATCATCTAAACAAAACAAGATACAAACAAAATTTTAAAAGCCCAAAAAATAAGCGGACAGGTGTCTGGTACTTTTTTCAAATTCGAGAGCCTAGAGGTTAAAAACGGGTAAAAATAATATTTTGGTACTTTTTTGGGGCCCTTATAACTCCTAAACCAATAAACATAGAGACATAATTTAAACTACGTTCGTCACTTCTCTAAAAATAAAGAATACGTTTTCGGTACTTTTTTGAAATTTCAACGTATAAGGCTAAAAACGGGAAGCAAAAAACTGATCCGATTTAAATAAAATTTACGTGGAAGAAAAAGGGGAAACTTTTGAGGAACCAATTTGGGCTAGCGAAGCAGACCGGGTCCATCTAGTTTATTATAAATTTATTTTATTTTGGCTTAAAGTTCTTATATTTTGAAAGTGTGATATATGTTGAGAATGTTATTATTTTTATTAAAAAATTTAGTTTCCCATATGATATCAGCCGAGTGGAATGCATTTTCGAAACCAGCTACGATTTCATCGTCAGCACTCGGCTGATATCATATGGGAAACTGAATTTTTAAAATAAAATAATAACATTCTCAACATATCACACTTTCAAAATATAAGAACTTTAAGCCAAAATAAAATTCATTAATAAATTAAAAAATAAATTTTACACTTTAAAGTACATCCTCCTAATCGGTACCCGTTTTGAATTGAAAACTTCTAGTTTATAAGTTAGAAAGTCTTCAATCCTTTCTAAATGATTTAATACCTTTTACGTGCTTTTTTTGCATTTAAACTTATGCCCAATTTTTTTTTTCTCAATTTAGTTATTTAAATATTTTTTATTGATATTAATAATTAGCAGGCATGCGCAAACTTTAGGACAATTTGACGTTATTTATTTACGTGATAAATAAGAGTTTACGTCAGCATGCCAGATCTCACAACATACAGATCTTAATAATAAATCAATCAGCTGGATTGTGTGCGCACGAATTAAGCACAAAAAATTTATAAATTTATAAATTATGTTGTCAACGTCTTGTTAAAAGTTTTGTTTATTTAATTTATTGTTACTATGTTTCTTTAAAACCATTTAGTTAAATTAAGTTAAGTTAAGTATAGTGTCGTTTTGTTTAATAATTTAACGCTATTTAATAGAGTGTTGAACATTGAAAAAAAAGAATATGTAAATAATATTATGTTTCAAAAAATCTTTTCTTTCTTGTGTTTTTATGAAACAGAAGTGAAATACAAACTTACATATACATATATATTCATCTTACATTATTTAAAAAAAAAAAAATGATCCGGTTTAGGCAAAGTTAATATAATAGTATATTTACACACGGAAAGTTCCATTGCAAAGTCTGAAGTTTAAAGAAGAAAGTAGTTTAGAGAAATCGCAAACCAGCTAATCAATACTGCCTTAAACAAAGAATGTTTTAACAAAACAAAACCCTCTGTCAATGTAAACGTTTCCTGCCTAAACATGAAAGAACTTACGTTTAAAAAAGCATTAAACAAAATTTATTAAAGTAAACTTTCCTAATGTGGATGCGCGCTCTAAAATAAATGCTGAAAAGCGCCCTTTGCAAAAGCTTGTAAGTGCATGCTTTTTCGATTGATAGCAATTGCATTGTAAATTGGCAACATCGGGTTATTTTTATCTTATCATTAATTATTCCCTTCACCAAAGGTGATAAGGGTATATATAAGTTTGTCATTCCGTTTGTAATTTCTACAATATTCTTTTGTGACCCCATAAAGTATATATATTCTGAATCCTTATA
>NDXZ01027993.1:0-12774 GCA_003055125.1 Paykullia maculata | reverse complement strand
TTTTTTTGATTTAGGAGAGTACATGTATATTGATTCTCTTTGTAGAGAATATTTTTCATAAGTTCATCAATTAGGTATAAAAAAAACTATGTTTAAATATGTAAAGAAAAAGCTTTGTTCCCCCTTTTAATATATTGCATGCACGGAGGAGTGTGAAAACTCACGTAAAGAAAAAGTGGAAAAAGATACAATTCATGTGTTTAGTTTGGGCTTTGTAAAAGTAATAAAGCATTTGAACTTGATCAAACACCCAGCAAACATATTAGAATAAATGTTAAGCAATAACTTTAGAGGAATACTTTTTGGTAAGAAAACGTAAATAAGGTTCAAACCTAGATTTATTACCCTAAGGCCGAATGAATTAAGCGCTTATGTAAACGTGCATGAGCGAAAGCGTAAAATTTTTTTGATAAGATTTTTAACTAAAATTGTATTTCTGATACAATTTTGAAAAATTTTTAATTTACAGAAAATATATTTTTAATTTATTTTAGTAATTGACTAATGGTTAAAATTCGACCGTCAAAAGTGTCGAAATTATTTCATTTTTTAAACATTTGCTTTCTCACAAGTTGTTTAAGGACACAAAAACGAAAGTAAAATTACCAAAAGAGTCATCTGTATTCAATTGAACATTTCACGTTTCAATGTTACCAAAAAAGAACAATTACAATTCTGAACACATTTTTCTACCAGTTATGACTGTAAAACATGAGAAAAGCATTTTATTTAAACAGCACGCAGGATAATGTAATAGTACTTAGACAAATAAGAGAGAGAGAGAGAGAGAGAGAGAGAAACGTAAAAACCAACAAAAGAAAAATCTGGAAGCAATGAATTCCAACATACATCTTTTAAATAAATGTCTTCTTTTCTTTTGGCAAGTTTTTCTAATTTCAAGAAATGTTTTGCGGTTATGACACTGCCGGTTATAATTAGGTTGCATTATCGCGAGTTAACTGTATTTTTTGCTGATTTTTTTGTATTAAAATGTTTTCTTTAAAATTGCTTTTCAAAAAACTCTTCAGAAATGTCATTTAAAGTAATTTTAGATTATTTTTAAAATAATGATAGCAAATTATTTACAAATCCTTTATTTAAGAAATGTATAATATTTTTCTATAGGATTCCTATTTTCAATGAATTTTTTATAAAAATGTTTAAAAAATTCTCTATTAAATTATTATTTTTTGATGAATTTTCTTATTAAAAAAAATACAGAGACTTAAAAACCCGTTTGAAAAAACTTACCTGAAGGCGGTATAGGCTGTTGAGTCATCCGACGCATGGCGGCCGCCTGCGCAGCCGCATTGGGAAAGCGTCCTCCACCGCCCACTGTTTGTTGCATCATTTGCGCCTGCATTAGTTGAGCCTGCGTGGCCTTATACTCAGGTGGCGGAGGTCGTGAGCCCGCCATGCCATGTTGTTGCATGGCTTGGGCACGCATCATTTGTTGTTGTTGCAGGAATTTAGCTTGATTGATATTCATGGGAGGACCATTAGGACCTCCCATCATCATGGCAGGATTGGGACCAGAGGGACCATTAGGATTCATATTTGCCGCAGACATCATTTGATTAGGATTACCACCCATACCGGGACCCATACCACCCATGCCGGCTACGTTGGGACCACCCATACCCGGTACATTGGGTCCAGGCAAATTAGGACCATTTGGTCCTGTCATGGGATTCATAGGTCCACTATTAGGACCCGCCGCATTGGGACCGCCCGGCACCTGTTGGTTGCCCATTAGACCAGCATTATTTGGTATCGCACTTGGGCCGCCCTGGGTATTATTTGGGCCATTGGGGCCATTATTACCCGCTGCAGAGCCAGAAAGATTTTGGTTTGGATTTTGTCTTTGTCTTATGTTTGGCGGTACTTGTTGCTGTTGTTGTGGGCCGCCAGGATTTTGTTGCTGCTGCTGCTGTTGTTGTTGCGAGAAATTCATGGATTGGGTTTGTGACATGCTAAAGCCACCATCGGAAGCACCTTTAAGAAATTAATATAAATAATTGTTTTAAATTACATGTAGTAACTCGTATGCTTTGAATATTTCATTGGTGCTGAATTATTTACTCACCATTGTTGTTGTTAATATTTTGATTTGGTTGTTGTTGCTGCTGTTGCTGTGGGTTATTGGGGCCATTGTTGTTGCCACCCTGTTGCTGTTGAGAATTTTGAGTATTTTGTTGTTGCTGCTGCTGTTGTTGTTGTTGCTGTTGTTGTTGATTAAAGAACACTCCCTGTTGAGCTGCCACCGATACATTACTTTTCATATCACCGCTGAGATGTAAGTGCTGTCCAGCCGAGACCTACAATTACGCACACAAAGAGACAGTACAAAAATTAGTTAAAGATTATAATAAATTAAACAAAATGTTAAAGTCAGTTTAAACAAACTAATACCTTAACTAGTTAGATAAATGCAAATTTAAGCAAATCCTATGTAAAATACGGGAGAGAGACTTATGAGAATTAAGGCATTAACAAATTAATTTTAAGTAAAGCATATATTTAGGGGTTTTAAGTTTAAGTTTAAATTAATGATTAATTAAACGATTAGAAAATGTTTTAAATAAATTTTTTATTTATAAATTCGTGTCTTTATAAAGCAACATATATTTAAAAAAGTCCTTGGAAAAAGTGGGAGTTGCATTAAAGTAGAAACAAGTAGAAAAACTCTGATAGTTTTCCTTGTTCAAGAATTTGTATTTAATTTTTTTTTAATTTCATTATTTCTTTTGTTAAGAAAATCCTTGCTAAGCCTTTACATAATTAGATAAGGCTAAAAAATTTTTGATTTTAACCACTTATGTAAAGTAATTATTTAATACAATTATTTTAGTTTTAATTCTGGCTCTAGTTCATCACCGATCAAAGAGTGCTGATGATGAAGACCGTAGCTGGTTTCGAAAATGCATTCCACTCGGCTAGTGTCGGTAAAATTTACTTTTTAAATTATTATTCATTCATTATCACAAAATAAAGAATAAATTTTCATAGAAAATTTAAATGAACTAGAGCCAGAATTAAAAACTAAAATAATTGTCTTTAAACAAATAAAGTTCGTAATAAAAATAAACATTTATTAAAAAATTGTAATTATTTAATTATAATTTAATTGTTTATTAATAATTTAAAATTCTACATTATTTTAAGAAATTTTGAAAAATTATTTTTAGATACATTTTTTAATAAATTCTTTCCTTTTTACAGAAATCAATATAGATACAATGTTAATTTCTTCATTTATGTGTAACCTTCGCTTCGCTTCCAGGTAAATAGCAAAATTTATTGTCTTCCTCCTATTCCTAGAAACAAGCCGAATCCTAATTATATCGTTTAAAATATATATAAAAACTTTAGCTGAGCAATGCCTTTTGAAATCGCAATAAAAATTAAGCACAAATATATTTTTATTTTGTGGTGTATGGTGAAGGTTATAATGTGGTCTCGCTTGGCCGACTATAACTATCTTAAAAACCCATATATGATAAGCAACAATACAAGAGCGAATATGTTTCCGAAGAAGAAGCAACCAATGTTCTAAAACGCTATAGAGAAAATTGTACATTTGTGCGACCATAAACATACGCAATTCCTGCTGTTTTATGGAAATTTTTTTGATTCATCTTTTTTTGCAAAAGTTTTATAAACAAAATTAAAATAAATGTATTGCCTACTTTAAGGCACAAAGTTGAATATAATTTAAACTTATTTGTAAAACTTTCTTTTATTTTTATACATTTTTTACAAAATGCTAAAACTTATAATAACCCGGAAAATCAAAACAATAAAAAAACAGAAAATCATTTTAACATTTGATTGAAATTATAAAATTTTTCTCTAAAGTAATTACCTTCCTTTTTTATACCCTTCACCACAGGTGACAAGGGTATATGTATATAAGTTGTCATTCTGTTTCTAATTTCTACAATATTCATTTACAACCCTAGGATAGGAAAGTCGAAATATCCATGTCCGCCTGTCCGTCTATAAAGATCCAGAATATATATACTTTATGGGGGTCGCAAATGAAAGTTGTAGAAATTACAAACGGAATGACACATGTGTGAAGGGTATAAAAACTTCAAAGTTGATTTATGAATGTCATGAAAATCATGAACTTGTGCCAAAAAGAAAAAAATTTATACTAAATTACAAAGTTTTTTTCCAGGTTATAAATCGTATTATAATTAAAATTTTTTTAATAAATGTTTTTTTATTACGAACTTTTATTTGTTTTAAGACAATTATTTTTGGTTTTATTCTGGCTTAAGTTCATTCATTATCACAATAAAAAATAAAATTTCTAAGAATTTTTAAATAAACTTAAGCCAGAATAAAACCAAAAATAAGTGTCTTAAAACAAAAAAAAAGTTCGTAATAAAAAAAAAACATTTATTAAAAAATTCTATTTAAAAACACATGACACGGTATATATCATGTCATGACTAGTCATGTCAGCAGTCTGTTGAATACTGACCAAACAAAGAATAATGATTAAAACAAAAAAGATTGTTAAAAACAATCAACTGCTTTCATGCGATCTGACTGATAGCTAGAGCAGGATAAAACTAGTGATGATAAAGAATAATAATATAAAATGAAAAGTAGAAAATAGTTGTTGTAGTAAATTTCGTTCTCACTCATTAAGTGGTAGGAAATATGAATATGTATAGGCGACAAGCAATCATCATACCCTATTTCCTAATAAACTGTGAGCTAAATAGATGATATTTACATACAACACTAATCACCGATCAAAGAGTGCTGATTATGAAATCCGTAGCTGGCTTCAAAAATGCATTCCACTCGGCTAGTGTCGGCAAAAACTTACTTTTCTAAAATTATTATTCATTCATTATTACAATAAAAAATAAAATTTCTAAGAAATTTTAAATGAACTTGAGCCAGAATAAAACCAAAAATAATTATTATTATAATTGCAAGAAAATATTTATTTGTCATGTTGACATTATTGTTTTAAATTTTATGGTTTGTTGTTAGATTTCAAACTGTCTATATGCTGCATTTCACTGGTTGCTTAGACCAGATCATCAGTAGACTTTGAAATTTATTACTTGAAAAAATTCAAAAATGTTATATGTATAAATAAAAGTTCAAATATTAAATGAGAACTTTTACAAATCCAAAAAACATTCAAAAATTTTTTCAAGAAACCAACAAACAATTTTCCATGTCTACTGATGATCTGGTCTAAGCAACCAGTGAAATGCAGCATATTGACAGTTTGAAATCTAACAACAAACCATAAACCAATCGTGACAATTAATATGTGCACAATGTTTGTTATTTAACGTTAATGTTTGTTTTTATTGTTTTTATTTTTGATTTTATGTTTAATGTTATACATTAAAATACAAATAAAGTATAAAAAAATAATAATGTTTAAAATTCAAGATTAGAAATTTAATAAAAACTATCCCTGACGAAGTTGGGAATTTCCAACGAAACGTCGGATGAAATATTAAATAAATATTCTTTTATTTTATCAAATGACCTAAGAAGCCCGATAAAAATATCGAAATTAAAACATAAAATTTATTATTATAATTTTTTATTTTTTTTTTTAATAGACACCCTGACGCTTTGTGGGTGAACGCTGGTTTAGAACTTTTCAGTTCAATGTTTTTTAAGGCGGTTTGATTTTAACTCCTTTTTGGAAACTCGGTTAGTTTATCCTCTTCGCTCTTCGTTTACCTAGCATTTTTTATTTGCAACGAACAATTTTCATATCAAAAATACATATGTACATTTGATGAATAGATCAATCAATTTTCTGCAAAAAGATTCTCTTTGTTCTTGATAGAAATAGGATTTCTTTAAAACTTTAACAACGGCAGTGCTTGAGCTTGATTTGTCAATAATTGACAAATGTAGTGGAGACACCTCAATTAGAAGAGCCAGAGCATTATTTGGACTTGTTTTGCTGGCACTATTAAAACCAATACATACATAAATGCAAAGAACACGTCTAAGAACATCCTTGGTTATCACTTTTGCTACCAAAAATGATTCTCCCATAAGTAAGATAAGCAATTAAAAAAAAAAAAGATTAGGGGTATTCGTTTAATTGTTTAAATGCCTCTTATACCTCTTAAACTTTCAATATTAAATGAAAGTTTAGGAATCTAAAAGGTATAGGAGGCATTTAAGCGTTTAAACGAATAACCCTATTATCTTTTCAATACCTCCACTGTGTGGCCTACGTATCGAAGTAATTACCTATTAAAACTACCTTAACTCTTAATAATTCATAATAAATATTTTGAAAATATTAAAGGATTTGGTACTTTTACACACTAGAATTAAATTCATTAACAGCAAAACATTTTTATTATTAATAAACTTTTTCTACACCTGATTAGTATTCAAATATTGATAACCTAAAAGTATACAACAAAATTACTTAATTTAATAACGTGAAACAAACACAAGCATATCTACATAGTATCCCTACAGATAATATTGGGTTACGTAGTCCATTATAGTTTAAATGGAGTAGTTACATTATGGTCCAATGTAGTGAAGTTATGGACCATGATATGAAAAATGGAAGTATTTCAACATAGCAAGCTTTGAAAAATTAATAAAAAAATTATTATTATTGTAAATATAAAAAGATAATAGAATAAACTGGGTTATATGGTCCCTTTTTCCCATATATTTGCAGTAGTTTTGGAGTACTCCTACTCCTTTGGGGACTACTCCTGACATGCATGTATGGACTAGTCTCGTTATCTGCAGGGATATCACTATTTCTATTATTAAAAAATTATTTTCTTTTTAACGAAATGTGTAGAAATCTTTTTCATTTAGCTAAATACACAGTCAACACAAATCTAAAAACATTGACGAGTATAAAGTTTTCCTTTAAGCACTTTTTTTAACTTATGGTACAATATTTTCAAATTTATTTATTCATATGCCCTCTATAATTCTTCATATTCGTGCTTTATTACCACTTATGTACATACATACATACATATGTACATGCATATACATTTTCTAGTCATGGTGGCTTTTTATTTCCGTTTCTTATTTTCACAACAATAATACTAAACAGAAGTAGCAACAAGAACAAAATTTTCCAATTATTTTAAGTGGTTTTTTTTACAGTTGTTGTATTTGTTTTCACGTATTTCTTTCCCTACAACTACAAAGCTTTTTTCCATTCCTCTTCTTAATTTTTTTTCAACTACACACAAGGCAGTGTCATATGGTATATGCATGCACTTGTACCCCTGTTTTGAATTTTTTTTTTTTTGCTATGAGTATGAAAGTAGACAAATTTAATAGAAGAAAGGAAAAGAAAAAGGAAAAGCTTTACTCATAAAAGCCATTTTACTACCTCTATATCTATGGGATTTTAAGGGTTTCTCCTTATCAATGCTATTGTATTCGCTAGGAATTTCTTTCTTCCTTCTGGTGTTTAGCATAAATTATATTTTTAAGAAAAACTGATATATGATATTCGAAGATATTATTGTATTTTCTTACTAGTGCGTATGTATATCTTTTCCTAACATCCTGCAAATATGCAAACTTTATTTGCTAATGAAGAAGAAAGTGTGTGTGAGTGCTTGTTTGAGTGTAAAGCGGTGTGTTGCTGTATGTGTTATATACAAACTCTAAATATTTTTAAGAGTTTATTATTAATATCATTAATCTGTTCTATATACATATGTACATCCATACATATGTACATATATGTAAGTATATTAAATACATATAAAATAGAAATAAATACGAATTTTCCAATTGATAGTAGCTAAGATAAGAATGTACAAAATTTAACGAAAGTTTTTCTTGTCTTCTATTTAAACCCTTTTAGAAATATACATATGAAAAAAATAGAAATTGCTGTATAGCATTTGGAAAATTTTGTTTAAAATTACTGTATTATTGGAAAGGAATTTACAAGGAAAGGAAAAATGTCCCGAAAATCAAAAATGGCCCCAAAAAACAGGCGTTGGGAAACCATCAGAATTGAAACTCCCTGTGCCCGGCCGAAGGCTATAGCAAAGACGGCGACTCGAATCCACCAGAGATTATTTTTCCTGCGCCCGGCCGAAGGCCGTCTGTCTTCAGCACCTATTTAAGCGAAGCCTAAACAGGTTTCTTTGGGAAATTATTTCATACCAGTAAAATCTTATTTTCATAAACGCTTTTCAGTTAACCATTTTGAACGGTATCAAAAAATAAAAAAAGGCCCAAGAATTTTAAGAATTTTGGGTGATTCCCGAAATGAAAGATCACCCAAAATTCAAAATGGAAAAATTACCATAAAAAACAGGAAAAATTATTCCAAAAAACAGAAAAATTGCCCCAAATTTTCGCGTTGTTTTTTTTTCACTGTATAAAAAGTTTGAAATGATTTCAAAAATGAAAAATGGCCCCAATTTTAAAAATGAAAAATGGCCCGAAACTTTCGTGTTGTTGTTTTCAATGTAAAAAACTGGGGCCATTTTTTATTTTTGATTTTGGGGCCAATTTTTCTTTCCTTGTAATTCATAAAAAACTTTAGGGCCATTTTTCATGGTGCCAAATTTTAGGTACCACGAAGTTTAAAAGTGTTTAAAAAATAGTCTTATTTCTGATAAAAAACTTAATATTGAAGAAATAAAATATTTGTTTGAAATTTTCTACAAATTCTCTATTTACAAACAAATTTTCATATACAATTTATTTGCAAAACATGTAGATACAATTGTTATTCACGGATTGGAAGAAACATATGTTTGCTAAAAACTCAACCTGCAAAAACTGTATGTATTACATAAATGGGACAAAACAAGTACTAAAGTAAAGTTTTTTATTGTTACTATGTGCATCTTGCTTAAACTGCAACATTTTTCATTTTTAGTGAATTTTTTTTTATCTGTTACAAGGAATTACAATGAGTAATTTTATCATTAGATCATGGATACTGCAGATTTAGTTGTAATCAAACGTGTCGTATGGCTATTTATATCTAACTGCTTTTCTAAAAATTTTAAACTTTATACAAAAGCTTGCAATCTTGCAAAAATATAAATTTATATTTGTTAAAATTATTTTCGCGATCGATCATCTTTTGTTAGCTGCAGCGAAATTTTTGTTCTATATTGAAAATTGCAACATAGTTTTTTTATTAATTTAAATGGAAGTTACCAGGTAAAGTAAATTTACTTTATTCACACATTTAATAAAATTTAAGAAATGTTTGACATTGTAAAAGTAAAAATATATATATATGTACATATGTACATATTTCACAGATATGTATGTACATATGTGCTTGAATTTGTTGACATTGATTTAAAATAGGAGGCTTAGCTTGAAGAGGTTATTTACAGCAGACAGGTTTTTCATGTTCCTATTTAAGGATATTTGAAAAATGTCAACATAATTAAAAAAGGCGTATCTTACATTTACCAAAGTTTAAATTAAAGATCTATAAAAAGTCTTATATAAGGTTAAAAAGTTTTTAAAAATGTTAAGATCTATAACCTAAATTTTTATAGTTTAACGGCCGTATTTTTTTAATAAGTTTTATAACTAAATTAAGTGTTTATAATACGACATTTCTATATAAAATTTGTTTAATATGTGCCTTTGATAAATTTAAAAATGGCTTATGAATATAGGGGTAGGTCTATATATCGCACATCCCGTTTAAAGTGACACAACTTAAAATTTTTAATTCTTCATGAATCGAAATAAACTGTTTTTGACGTAAATAAAAATAGTAAAAAACAAAAACGTTGGACCATTGAATTCGAATTAAAACTATATATAAAGATCGCAACGCTTAATGCTAGCGTTGGGATCTTTACCATTATATTTTCTGACACAACTAAAAATAAGTGACTTTTATGAATTGCAACTTTATACCAATTGAAACATAAAGAAAGACATAACTGTTTTTTTTTTTTGAAACAGTTAACAACAAAAAAATACACTGATATTTTTCTTATAGATAAACAAGTGTATTGTGCATAGTTTAAGCATATAAACTCGAAAAATGATAATTTTGAGTTGTGTCACTTTTGAACTGGGTGTGCGATATTTATGTATGTGTATTAAATGTGCATATCTGTAAGTAAATACATTTTAAATGGTATAAATGTCTTTTTTTTTTTTGATATACTCATATTTTCTATTAATTTATAGATTTGACATTAAACAATTCCAATTAGGTGTGTTTATTTAAATAAAATAAAATCAAGAAAATTTCAGAGCCAACATAATTTTGAAGTTTGTATGTTTGTATGTATGTTCTATTAAAAATAAAAAAAATTCTCCCATAAGTATGCTTTCAAAATGTAAACGAAAACTAAGCCATTAACGAACATTTATACATATCAAAGGGTCACATACATATATATTTGCACTGAAAACTATTAAATTTTTACTAAAAACAACAAAGTTATACAATCATACATATGTACATATACGCTCAATAAACACAATTAAATGCCTACATTAGGGGGCTTTTCTTTATGTTCACATACCCATTCAAATAATTTACCAGTAATTTTAAGCTATTTATTATATGTACATATGTTTGTATAGGCTTGTGCTGCTTTTCTCTGTATAGATTTAACGAGAAATAAAAATGGTTTTACGTTTTTTTTTTTTTTTGAAAAATTAAATTATCACGGAAATTTTACCCCTGACATTTGACCTATTTTAGGGTGTTTGCTTATTATAATATTTATTACGAATACAAATGTTGTATGTGTAAGTGAATGTTTGTAAGTATGTATGTATGTATGTATGTATATAAGTTCTATAAACATACTTACATACAAAGGGTGTATATAAATTGATTTTATTTTTTCTTTATTTCTTAGATGCTCTTTTGTAAAATGTGACATTCATCAATTCTAGAACGAGTATAGCTTTAGCATTTGTTTGTACAGTGTAAAAAACAATAAGAATCTGTGATTAATCATTATTATCTTTCTTAATCTATATGATTTTTAGATCTAATATGTTTTAATTAAAATAAATGCATTTGTTTGTGTATTAGCTGTGAGTGTGTGTATGTTAATTATCTTTTGTTGTCATTTTATTTTTTTTATTGTATTTTTGATTAGTTATATTTACATACATATGTATTTATAAATACATACATATATGTATACATACTAGCTTGGACCTGGCCTGCTTCGCTACCCCAAACTGGTTACACAAACTTTTCCCTTTTTCTACAACATAACCACCAGTTTTATACTAATTAACAATATTTCCCGTTTTCCCTCTTTTTTGTACTTTTTAACAGCAGATTTTATCCCTTTGCCTTTAAATTTTCAAAAAGTACCGAAAATGTATTCTTATTTTTTAGAAAAGTGACGAACGTAATTGTAATATGTCTCTATGTTTATTGGTTTAGTAAATAGTTAGAAACTCCATAAAAAAGTATAATTATATAATTTTTACCCCCCAGACTCACTCACTAATTTCAAAAATATACCAGACACCTGCCCTCTTATTTTTTGAGTAGAATATAATGCTTTTTAAGTTGTGTTCTCATCTTGTTTAGTTTAACAGATGTATGGTCATCGATTTTTCCCTTTTTAACCCCCTAAATATTTAAATTTTCAAAAACCCCTTCTTAGTGAATCTATACAACAGAAGACGAACGAACTGTCTAAATTTCATGTCTCTAGCTTTATACGTTTGGGCTGTGCGAATGAATGAATGAATCAATCAATTAGTCAATAAGTCACATTCCTATTTTATATACATATATAGATGTACATATTAACATACATACTACCTAAACCCATAAATATGTCAAATAATGTCATACAATACGGCAAATGGCTAAAGTCATGTTAAGTTATTAGAATAGTTTTTAAGTTATAATTTTGTAATAATTATTCATAGAAATTTAATGATTTATAATTGTATTTACAACCAGCAATAGATGTTTATTAGCCATATGCTTTAAAATCAACGCTAAATTTTAAATGCAGAAAACACAGCCTATAAGTAGGCAATGGAAATAATCAATATTGTAAAGTCTTATATATACTACATACATATGTACAGGTGACCCCCGATTTACGAAGGCTCGCTATACGAAATTTCGAGATAACGAACATCATTGATAAATTATAATAAATAATGCAGTTGTTATATTAATTTAAAACTAAATTTTTTTTTTAATGTAAAATTTCCTTTTTGTAATTAATATCTAATGTATTTTTTTCGAATAAATTTCTTTTCTAATTTTGGTATAAATGTTTCTAAAACTAGGGTTTCGCATAACGAACGTTTTGGGTAGACATCTATGTATTTTTAATACAAACTTATACTAATAAGGATCTCGTTTTACGAATATTTTTAATCTCTGCAACGTATTATTTATTTTCAGTAGAATACCATACTAATATTGAGCTCACTAAACGAATATTCGATACGTCCACTTTCACAGAACGTAAATCGGGGGTCACCTGTATATGATTCAAATTAAAAAGTGTAACCATTGTAAAAAAATCGTATATATTGGGTATTGAATATGAGATATATTTATGTATATTTAATGTAACTGCTGACAACTATTTTATTAAACACTATCTTATTAAAAACTTTGTTGACATTTGTTTAAATAAAGGTAGCATTTTTAATTCACTTATTGTAATTGCTGTTATGATTGTTTTAACACTTTATAATTTTTTCAATACAACAGTTACTGTTACTTTATAAATACATATTGTTTTTATACCCTTCACACACACACATGTGTTAAGG
>NDXZ01027981.1:1783-11935 GCA_003055125.1 Paykullia maculata | reverse complement strand
CTCTGCATGTCTGCCGAAGCGGCTGTGACCAGTGATCGTCGTAGCCACGATATCTCCCAGTCGCCTCCTCCCCAGGCTCAAGAGATACACAGTGCGTCGTGCGTATCACTCCTCGGCCATATTAGCCTCGTTACTGCACACCTAGGCTCGTTGGACTGGTTGGACGTATCTGGACTTACTATCAATAAAAATTATTTTGCCTTTCAATATGGTAGCTTAAGTTCACTTAAGTTTCTATTTTTCTGCCAATGGATTTTTTCATAACATCTTAATTAAAAAACAACGAATATTAACTAATAAAACATTTTTTTTTATAAAATTAACAGTTTTGTTCTAAATAAATGTGCATCTTTTTCTGTGGCTAAAATTTTTATATAAAAACAAAACACAATTGATTTTAGACAAAACCCTTAATATCTCAAAACATGAAATTTCGACTTAAGACATTATGATTTATTGCCACAGATATGTATATTTAACAATAGTTTAATTTTTAGCCTTCTTTAATACTTATTAGGGAACGTTTTCATAGAAATATTATGCAAAAGTATGTCATTTGTTAAAATATGAAGTCAAAAGATGATATTCTCATTTATGTCATTCTAGAAATTATGAAAAAATATAAAATTTTAAAAAGTCGCTTCCTCTTTTGTAAAGCAAATATTAAAAACAAGTAAAATAGTTTCGTTATTCTATCGGTTTTCTTTTTCTTTAATGTTATGCATATTAGAGTTAATCTCTGTAGTAAACCATATGTTACAGCAGAAATATACGTTTTGCTTCTTACTCGTGTTAAGCATAACTAAATAGTTTTGAAATTTCTCGTCATGTTTAAAAACTCCACACACAACAACAACAAAATATTAAAAATTCAGAAAGAATCGTGCAAATAGATTTTTTTTTTAAACATCATTCATTTAGGGGAAAATAAGAGAAAAAAAAACTTGAATTTTACATTTATCTATTTCATTTTTAAGTTGTTGCCGTTGTTTCGTCTCGAGGCCAAACAGGGAACACAGGAAAACACAGAATCGCCTTCTATTGGCACACACTGTGGTCTGCGGTCATTGATTTGTGGTGCAAGTACAGTGAGGAAAATAATTATAATAAAACATGCTTTTTAAAACACAATCTTTTTTGGTTGTTCTATACCGAATTTTTATTATCCTTTGCATGATTTTTAAAAAAATATTAAAAATTTCTGCACTAATAGAAAAAACAAGAAATTGTTTGAAAGCCTTTTAATGATTTGGCATAAGCACCAGTGAAATGCAGCATATTAAGCTATCTATACTAACAACAAGTTTTAAAATTCAAAGTAAATAAATACATTTTATTTATCTTTACGATATCGATAAACAAATGAAAAAATTACATTTAATTAATAAATTGTTTTTAATTATTTAATGAAAATGTGTCATTAAAGCAATCAATGACTGATTTCTTTTCATTATTGACATAGTTTCACATACAAGGTTCATAAATGTAATGAAACATTCTTCATTCATTCTTCAATAGCTGACTTTCAATGACAATTTCATTGATGCCATGTAAAAATTCATTGTCTGAATAAAAAATTCCTTTGAGTGTAGATAAAACTTTGAACTGCAATAATTTGTTTAAAATTTCCACTAAAATGGTAATTTGTAAAAACTTTTTAGTGAAGAAGTAATCTGCCACAAAATCGATTAAAAAATGTTTTAAAAATATCCTCTAAATGTTTTTAAATTAGTAATGGTTTTTCAATTGAACAGTGTTTTGTGTATCTACTTAAAAAACCGTTAAGCTTTGTTTTAAACAGAATATTTTTGTAAAGTCCACAATTTTAAGGAAATCTTAAAACTGTTTTAGAAGATTCATATGTAAATATCTGCACTGAAATTAAAAACTTTCAAAATTCAAGAATTAGAAAACTTGATCACAGAACAAACATAGTTACAAACATATTATGGCTCTAGTCACATTTAACCCCAATACAAATCAATTGTATGATTATTTTAACAATTAGCTTGATTACGGCAAATCATAAAAAATGTTGCTCTTAGATTATGGCTATAATAATTCTAGGGGTAACATATTTATTTAACCTACAGCTAAGCATATGATTAACATTAGCATTTAAATGATATATGTTTGTGGCAATCATATACACAATTACAGCGATCATATTATAATAAAATAATATGTAATAATATTCCCGTGACCATACTTAACCAAATTTTTTCTCTGGGTAGTATGTATGAATGTTTCAATTGTTATATGGTTAGTATGTTAGTTGATAGTTAACAGTTGACATTAAACGAAGTGACATAATTCAATATCTTTTGTTTTAGTTTTAAGTTTGGCTTTTAAATAATTTCAATAAATCAATTACAGCTTTTTAAATAAAATTTGATGTATTTCCTTAAAAAAACTTGTTTTTAAATTTATTTAAAAATTGTGGATTCATGAAATAATCTCATTTTGATATATGAATTAAGCGCATTTCTTTATATTACATACATACATGTGTATGTTAAAAACAAAATCTTAATTGAAAAATAAATTAATTCGCATTAAACGTTATTATTAAACTTAGTCCGCAAACGTTGTCTTTCTTAAAAAAAATAATTCTTAACTGCTGTCTTTTGTTATCGATGATGTATTTACATACATATGTACATAAATTTATAATAATGTTTGTAAAATATGTATAGTTGAACATGGAGCTTTGGCCAATCGTGAGCCGATCTTCAAAGAATATCTTTTAATGCATTTTTTCTTTTCTTTTTCATAAAACACTAAACTGTAGAGAATTTTGTCTCGGTGCTTATATTTTTAATGTTTTTATTTTTGGAGTTGTTGGTGGTGAGTCTCCCTGATCGACTCACGGGTAGTGGGATGTTACAAACAGAATGTTATTTTTGACGTTAAAATTAAATTTATTTTATTTGTGTATTATTTTTCTGGCAGCTCCTTTCTATTCAACCCGTCTACTCTGGTTTTGTTTTCAACTGTCGATACTCGGTACAATGGTAACCATTGTAAGTGTAATCGCTTCATTCCAGAACAGACGCCGAAGAATAGAGTTGTAAGTTTTATGGAAATTGTTCTTTTTTTATTAATTTACTGAAATCCAACGTTTTTAAAAATAATAAAACCAACCACTAAAAAAAACCTTGTGTAAGTAAAAGGAAACAAATCGCGTTTTATTACATAGATCTCCTACGTTGCTGCCGCAACAAGAGTAGATTGGAAAAGCACAAAGCATTTATTTTTAATCTTAAATTTGTCATTCTTGAAGCTTTTGTTAGTGATTATTTTATTTCCGGAAAAGCAACCCTTTATATTTGTTGTGTAAGAACATTTTTATAGGAATAAAAAAATTGAAAGTATTTTAAAGAAGTTAAAATTTATATTAAAGGAGGACAGCGATCGTTAGTTTTATAGAGTTATTATCAAAAACCAACAAAATTTTTGTGACTTACATACATGTTAGGGTATATTTTTAGGTTTAGGTGAACAAGATAACTAAGACCATTCAGTTCACATTTGTACGGTTACCATTTCAATTTTGCACAGCTGTCTTTCAGAAGACACATCGAGTGAAAATGTTTTGCTTCTAAGAAGTTTTGGAAAGTCTAAACACGATTGAAAAATAATTGAGATTTTAGCTAAGCACGCTAAGTTGATTGATGGCTAGGTTGGTTTTCCAAAAAATATTAATAAAATTTTTCCCAAAAAATACAGAGTAACAACTAGAAAAAAGTTTGATGCTAATTTTGCTATAAAAAAAATAAAACCCGTGTTTGTAAACATTTTCCTTTACCGTAAGCAAAATTTCCGATCCGATAAGTCTTTCTGGGCAGACATGATTTTTTAAGAACTGCGTGGTAGTGTTAAAGGCTACTGCTATTTTCGATGTCACAGATTGATAGCTTTGACGTGATATACCTGGTCGATATTACCACTGACTACAGTTTTGCCTTTGGCAGTCTCTGCAGGGTGTTTTCATAAATAAATTCGCATGAGTGTAGATGTGTATGGTAGTGTGTGGTAGCGTGTGGTAGTGCCAACCGCATTAGATAGAGTTAAAACCTAAAGTACGATTATCCTTGTCACGTTTAACTTTACACACCAAATGTTTAAAGGTTTCGTTTTGCATTTTAATTATCCGGTACGACGACGGTGATGTATAACTTTTATTTTTTATGTTTAAATAGTTGGTATATGTCCTTAAGTATGTGGGTGTAACGTGGGATTAACATGATTTATTCACATTTTTTTAAAATATTTTGTGGCATTTATGCTGCTGGTGTAGTTGATATATTTGCTATGCTGCACACATTCATATGTAAGTTTGCATATACGGATACGTATGAAAATATAAATATTGTTGTTGAAAATAAATTTTAATACCATATGTAGATACATATGTACATATGTATGTAAGTATGTTGAAAGTTTATTTCAGCAATTTAAAAATGTAGTTCAACTTTTCAATTGAGCTACTCTTGATGTCTGCTAATTCCACTTTTTCGTGCAATAACCATCATTAAGTTGAAGACGCCGTTTTTCAAATATTAAATTGCACTAACAGACAATAACAATGAGTACCGTCGGGAAATTAAGCAAACCAAGGATTAAAATAAATTATTTTTATTATTATATTCCAGCAACGGAATCGTGTTAATTTAATCGTTAGCAACTCCGTTGCAGAACCTGAGTACAAGGGATGGGCAAATGCAAAAAAATAATAAATAAAATAATATAATGATATTTTATCAATATTGATCTCGATCGATATATACGAGTTAAAAATATCGATATATCGATATTTTTCGTAAATTTAGAAACAACCGGGGTAAAATGCTAGACATGAACAACTTGACATGGTTAATGCTTTATTAAAAATACGTAAAAAACAAAACAAAAACAAAACATCAACATAAAAATATTCAATACTAATTATATACGCAAAAAAATTTAAAGTTAAGTTTATGCAATGTCATCAAATTTGTCGCGCCGGTGTTGTCAATATAAGCATAAATTGTTTGAAGCTGGCAAAACGATTTTTTACAAATTAATAACATGAAATACAAATCCAGAGCTCAAAAATATTGAAATTAATATGCAAAACAAAATTGTGATATATCGATACATTGCAAAGTAAAATATTGACCATATATACCAGAATTCAAATATATTAAATGAGAATTCTAATAAATCCAAAAAACATTCCAAAATTTCCTCAAGAAATAAATTTCAAAGTCTACTGATGATCTGGTCGAAGCAACCAGTTAAATGCAGCATATAGACAGCTTGAAATCTAACAACAAACAATAAAATTTAAAAAAAATTTTGTTTATTTCTCTAAAAAAAACATAAAAAACAAGTAAGAGCGCTATATTTGTCTAGGCCAAATCTTATATACCCTTCACTATGTGGTGAATATATTTTTTTCAAGTACATACATATATCTGTAGTCTATATATCTATGTATACATAGATAGATAGACTACAGACTATAGTCTCAAGGCTGCAAATATTTGATTCAACAACCATAATTTAAGGCGAATTGATATATATAAATTTGCCTGTAATAATTGTGTAAAAAAAAAACTTAAAAAAAATAAGGCAGTCGTCTTTTCTTGCTTATATCTTTGGAACATTTTTAAATTGAATTCTCAAAGTTAAAGTTTTTATAAGTTAAGGTTTTTTTCTGGATAATGGTGATTTAATTAATAGAAGTTCGACTGTATACACCTACATATGTAAAATATTAACGCGACTGATTGACTGATATACTGATTGATAGATTTATCATCGCACAGCCCAAGCGCGTAGAGCTAGAGGCATGAACTAGGGACTGTGGGTTTCTCTCCTGTTGTATAGATCCACTAAGAACGAATTTTTGCAAATTTAAATATTTAGGGGGTAAAAAAAGGAAAAAATCGGTAACTCTATATCTGCTAAACTAAACAAGATACAAACACAATTTAAAACGTATTATATTCTACTCAAAAAATATGTATGTATATACATATGTAGGTGTCTGGTACTTTTTTGAAATTTGGGAGCCTACGCGGGTAAAAATTATATTTTGGTACTTCTTTGGGGCCCGTATAACAACTAAACCAATAAACATAGATATAAATTAAACTACGTTCGTTACTTCTCTAAAAATAATAATAATATGTTTGCGGTACTTTTCTATAAATTTAATTCAAATTCGGAAACAAGGGTTCATAGTGGAAAAAGGGGGAAGTTTGAGAAACCAGTTTGGTTCAGCGAAGCAGACCGGGTCTACGCTATTTTTATATAAATAGAAAATTTCCTACCAACTTGATTTTCACATAAACTGAGCCATTAGTAAACTGCACAGTTTTATAAGACATCAAAACCACAATATGACCTACTTTTCTATTTGAGTGAGAATAAGCAAAATACATCCTTTCAATTCTTCGAAGTTCACATTAAAAAAAACTTGATTTATAGAACAGCAGTACTTTTCAATGGACAACTAACAATATTAAAACCACAAGGTAAATTGATTAAAAGCTTTAGCAGGATATTCAAATACTATTAGTCTCTTTCAATAACTACATAAATAAGTTGTATATCAATGTGTCTCTGTATGTGTGTTGATTCCTTGTAATAGTTTAAGTTTGTTAAGATAAAAATGTTAAGAGACGAAATGAAATAATACAAAGACTTGGCACTTGTAGTCAAAGAAAAAAATAAAAGATAGAATAATATATAAAACAGATGTATTTCATATTTGGTAAGGCACCATGAAAAATGACCCCAAACTAAAAATGAAAAATGGCCCCAATTTTTTACATTGAAAACAACAACACGAAAGTTTAGGGCTTTTTTTCTATTTTTTTGGGTCATTTTTCATTTTTGATTTTGGGGCCATTTTTCATTTTTGAAATCACCCCAAACTTTTTATAATTTTGGGGTCTTTTACATTTTTAAATTTTTTAACACTATGAAATATTGAAAAATGGCCCCAAAAAATAAGAAAAATGGCCCTAAATTTCGTGTTGTTGTTTTCAATGTACAAAATTGGGGCCATTTTTGATTTTGGGGCCATTTTTCATTTTGCCTTTTTTTTGATAATTTTTTGGGGCCATTTTTCATTTTTGATGTTGGGGCCATTTTTCATGGTGCCATTTGGTAAATGTTTTTTTGGAAATATGATTATTTAATGAAACATTTTCAGTTATATTGATTAGTTTGATAAGTTATGATTTTTATGGTATTCTTTAAATATATTAAAAATATTTATTTTAATTTTAATATAAAAAACAACTTGCAAAACTATCATTATCATTATATTCTTTGATTTCTTCAAAAAAAAAAGGTTTACTTTCTTTATTGCAGGCGGTGAGCGATATATTTACTTAAATATGGATAAAAAATATTTTAAAAATTACAAACATTACACTTTTGCAAAGTTTTTCATAATCTTGCCAAAGATTCCATCCTCCATTTTGACAATTGCAAAATAAATATCAAATATAAATTTAAAAAAAAATTTGTTGAGCGTGTTCTCTTAATTAATAATGTATTTTTTACCAGCCAAAATAAACTTCACAAACTTTAAGGCCATTTTAACCTAAACCAACATAAAATCATTTACATAAATTCACTAACACTTTAATATTTATCTTTAATTTCTTTAAAAAAAAAAACATTCTTTCCTACTAAAGTTTAAAAGAAAAAAAGTTGCCATCAAACTTAAGCAAATCCTCTTTTTTGTTGGTAAAACTTTTTTATTAATTTAATATTTTTTATTTATGAAATAAAAATAAAGGAAAAAGGAAACATTTTAAATCTTATCTCCTACTTCCTTTTGTAGGATTCATTTTTTATAAGTTAATTTTAATATTTCATAAAGAAAAAGTTGGCCTTTTGCAGTTGCATTAGAAAAAGAAACACTTTTTTAAAGGAACTTTCTAATGCGAGAGCTGATGTAAAACAAAATTTTACACACACACACATAAACTCATGTAAAGCTCATGATATCAGAAAAGATATTTTTATTTTGTCTTTACTTTAAATTTTTAGTTAATTATCCTTGTGATATGATTAAGATTTTAATAATTTTGTTAAAATCGTACTGGTGTTTTAAAATTTTAATTTTATTTTTGCCCAATTAACCCTTCATAGGAACTAAGAGCAACTAAACTAAAACCGTTTACTTAAACTTAAGTGTCTAAAGGGAATTAAACCCCCAACAAACATACCACTGATTAGCAGATAACAGAAAAAAAATTAACAATGTAAAATTTTTAATGAAAAAGTTTGTCAGAAATTAAAAATGTTTTCAATTAATGAATAAATATGCAGTTTTTTTTTAGTTTGTAGTTTTACATAATATATTTTTCTCGAAAATTTCTTCGTCCTTCCAAATAAATGTTTACCTTAAAATAAGAGTTTAGATGTTATATTTATTTGATTGGTTTCAAACTTGTAAAATTATTTACTGGCACAATGTTATAAATATTTGTTTTTTTTAATTTAAATCTATATTTAAAACTTCTCATCTTCTTTTTCCATATATGTAGATATATATAAAATATTAACGTGACTGATTGATTGATTCATCATCACACAGCCCAAACGCATAAAGCTAGAGGCATAAACTAGGGACTGTGGGTTCCTCTCCTGTTTTATAGATTCACTAAGATGGAATTTTTCCAAATTTAAATATTAAGGGGGTAAAAAAGGGAAAAATCGGTAACTCTATATTTGCTAAACTAAAAAGGATACAAACAAATTTTAAAAAGCATTGTATTCTACTCAAAAAATAACATTGGGAGCCTGGTTGATAAAAACGGGTAAAAATTATATTTTGGTACATTTTTGGGGCCCTTACAACTACTAAACCAATAAGCATAGAGACATACTTTAAACTACGTTCGTCACTTCTCTAAAAATAAGAATACGTTTTTGGGGATAAAAAACTAACCGGTTCGAAGCTAGTAACTAAATAATTACTTTATTAACCTGAATATGTACACTGTTCAGTACAATTTAACTTAAAATGCCATTAAATGACAAATAATAAAGGAAATTTCATGAAACTTTCAGCAATTCTTCCGTATTATTTAGCAAAAAATAATGTAATATTCACTTTAACGATAACAGGAGAAAAACTAAAGAGTTCAATACAACAACATATATAAGAAAACTAAATGAACTCAGTTTTGCACGTTTCTATGGAGCAACTGAAAATGATTTTATTTTAGTACGGTTTCCACAATCCCTTGCTTTTAATGACGTTTTTTATACGCCTGGGCATACTTTCTACCGAATTCAAGTAACAACAAGTAAAAAGGAATTGCTACACGCAAAGAAAAAACATGAGTTCGTCATTATCTAAGATTGGATTATATGATTGTAACTTAACTATATAATGATCTATTTTTTTAAAATCTTAAACAGAACAAAAGTTATGACCTTTTCAATGAAGGCTCCACAGCAATATTTTTTAATAATTCAAAGCTACAGGGCTGCCATTGTTTATCAAAATTAAAAAAAATAAAACAGTTTTCAATATATACGTGCATTACTACATACCTTCACAAAATTTTATCAAAATCGGAAACCATCTGGTAAAAATAACATGGAATTACTCTACTGGAAAAAATGTAACGTGCGACTTGTAGCGTGCGTCACAAAGGGTTCACGGCTGTTAATAAAAAACTACAAATTTTTTTTGCCTCCAATTAAGTCATTTTAGATTTCTCCTATATTTATCTATTTTAAGGGTTTTAGGTTTTCTGTGCTTTATTATGCAAAATTCACACAAAAACACATTCCAACTTAAAAGTTACAGCCACTTTTTTGAAAGTGCTTCACGAAACTTTGTGATCAATAATTTTACAATAAATACCTGTTACAAAATTATTTTTACGCCGTTCGAAAGTACAAATAAAATCCCACTATACACTACGTATAAAGAAAGACCAACATTTTTTTAAATTTTAATCTAAAAACGTGTACGAATGTAGCGTTCGTCACGCAGGATTTGCCCATTTGTAACAAATTTGCAATTTTTTTCGCTTGAAGAGTAATAAAAACATACACTTTTTTTAAATATAAAAAAAGTATTCAGTTTTAGCCTCTGGAATTTTTGGTTTAAATGCAAACAAAAAAAAA
>NDXZ01027951.1:7043-21210 GCA_003055125.1 Paykullia maculata | reverse complement strand
AAGTTTATGCGGACAAACCCGCTTCGATTCAGGCCTTGGAGGAAAACATGACGCGTATCATTCGCCAGTTACCAGTCGAAATGCTCGAACGAGTCATCAAAAATTGGTCTCAACGGATGGACCATTTGCGACGTAGCAACGCCAACATTTGATAGACATAATCTTCAAAAAATAAATGCCAAAGAATGTTCTTTCAAATGATAATAAACATTCCCCATTAAATTTGAATTTTCTGTGCTTTTTTCTTTAAAAAAGTAGGGAACCTCGAAATGGATCACGCGTTATAATAAACTTAAAAACTAATTTTAATGCATATAAAAACATCGCAATCGATGATTAGTTTTACGTTCAGAGAAAGAACGAAGAAATTTATGAAACTAAAGTTTATATTTTCTTAAATTGTTTTATACAATTAAATAAGGTTTTTTGATATGCAACTAACCTTATGTATGTTATTTGTACAAATAAAAATTTGTTTTATTGAAATATTGTTTTATTTTTATTTTAATTTTTATTTAAAATACAGGTGGTCCCAGCCAGGGGCAGGTAGCAATTTGTGCCACTTTAATTAGGTATCCACTTAAGGGTTAAAAAACGGCGGCAATTGATATATATATCCAATAAAAAATACCGGAAAGTATTCAAACTTACTTTATTCAAAACTATACTTTTTGCAGTTATGATACTCTTGCCGCAAGTGTGTCAAACTGGGTTCAGCTGACTTTACTTGACAGTTTGCGCGTAGCAAACTACCACGTAAACCAACCTTGACGCAAGTGTGTTAATTTTGTGATTTAGTATTCAGATAAAAATTTGTATTTACTTTCTCGCTATTGTTTGCACCAGATGACTACATAAATTGGATACATTTTTTTTATAATTTTTTTATTGTAAAAATAACACAAATAAGTTGGCAATAAACTTTCTGTTTAATTCATAGAATGTATATATTTTTAATGCTATCAGGTGAATAAAATCTAAGCCTAAACATACATTGATTTCTAAAAATTGAGATTTTTAGGTGCAAATACCAACATAGGATACACGAATGTATTTGTATTTTACTGCAACACTATTAATTCCTAAATAGAAAAAACATTTTACTTTTCTTCTATTCGTTTTTGTTTTTAAATGACTTGTTGCTTCAAAATACTCTTTTCAGAAAGAGTGAATATTCACCACACCAATTTGCGCAAATGCTGAAATGTTTACTCTTGGAACCGGTAAATTGTATAAAACTAAATGTAATTCATTTGAACAAGTCACTGCTCAGTGCTTTGCCTTGACAGTAACAATGAAAATATTATGGGGATTTGTCCGGGGGAAAAAAGCTGATACATACAAAATACGTAAAAGAAACATATAACAGAATTTATTTAAACATATTTATAGATACGCTGTATGCAAAAAATATGGATGGAAAAAAATATTACTTTTGCCAAAACTTTTTAAAAAAGTTCTGAAAACTGTAAGATTTGAGTTCAAACCTTTTTTGTGAAATTATCCTTAAATTAAATATTATTCGAAAATCCCGACCTTTGAACAAAATTAAAGAAACATGCACTAGTCTTTTTTATTTTAAAAGTGTGATTTCGATTCCTTTTATAACAATTTGACAACGTATTTAATATGAATTTTAAATTAGAGTACTATTCGTTAAAATATATTCATATTCAGTTTCCTAACTATTAGAATTATGTCAGTTGGCAAATTTCGTTCTCACTTACACAATTAGCAAACGTAAATAAAAGTTCGACTTTCAAATTTGTTAAAACTTTGAGTAAAATATATGATGTTTACGTACAACACCAGTAGTAATGATCAAAAAGTGATGAAGGTGAAACTGTAGCTGGTTTCGAAAATGCATTACACTTGTATAGTGCCGGACTTGATTTATTAATAATAAGCACAAAAATATGAACTCAAGCCAAAACTAATAATATTTATTAATATTAAGGTTTGATATAATTAACAATTTAAAAAAAAAAAATAAATTTTCGATACTGGTTTTCGATAATAAAGGGTTCGCAAAAATTGTTTTTGTTCAAAAATATCAATAAATAGTTTTTTTGAGTTCTTGATGAATTTTCTCTTTTCAAACAATATTTCAAAAATCTTGTATTTAAAAAAAGATTCTTGACTTATTCTTTACAAATTATTTTCATTTTACCAAATTTCCATTGTAATACAAATCATATTTAGTTCTGGATAGCGATATATAACGAAGGCTTTTTTTGAATTATTCGTAAAGTCATTTTCTTTCTCTTAAGCTGTTCCAATCATCAGTCGTTAGTTAGATCTTCAGGAAGCAACAAGAGTTTTGTATATAAACAAAATGTTTTTGATAAAATTGATTCTCAAACGAAATAAAATCAATTGTAACTGCTTAACACGAAGATAGAGTTAATTATTATACGCTTAATAAAAATATGCATGCTTTAGTTTGTTATAAATATTTTACCCCATTCATAGTTTTGGAGAACATTATTATGATCATATTTCTTTTTTAAAACTTTTAACTCTTCTAATTATACTATGATTGTCATATTACAATTTTTGAAAATAATTATAATAGGAGGATATTGTGTTAACCTCTAATGATCATATAAATAATTGTTGCAATAATAACTTTATTGGTTATTGATAGTTTTAGTTCATGACTCCACTAATAATGGTTTTTTTTCAACATGTAAATGCAACTATCGTTATTTATCTCTTAAAAAAATAAGGCAACTAGAAAGGCCAATACCAGTTTTTATTTATGAAAATTTAAAACAAATCTAATTACTTTTTTGGGAAATATACAGGCAATTTTTGGATTAATAAAATTTTTTTCATAACTCTTTCTTACTTAAGAAATTGTGTAATAAAACAAGCTTTCATTACATTTGTGTTAAAATGAAGCGTTTGTTATATAATCTTTATTTTTATAAACATATTTACTAAATCTTCTACCAGTTAACATTTTTTTTAAACAAAATTCTCTATAAGAATATTTATATACTAATTTTCTTAATCTAAAAAAAAACTTCGCTTTAAGTTAAGAAACATCAAAATCGACTTCATTTAAAAATTCCAAAAATCTAAGCGTAAAATATTAAGATAAAACACAATAAAACACTTAAAGCATATATTAACAAGAAATTACAAAATTACATTATTAAACTATAGAAACACAATGGTGCAAAACAAATGAGAAACTAATTTTTATTCTATGGTCGTATTAAGTAATTTTTGCTATCCTCTGGAAAATGAATAAAAAGGACTCTACACATATATTTAAACAACGACATAAGCAAACAAATGTTTGCCCAAACTATTAAATTTATGTACATATAAGAGTGGCTCAAAGTTATTTTTGTCACTATATATAAACGTAACTAAAGTTATGGAAGGAAACAGCATTAAAAATGTTTAGATTTATTTTTTACTCGCAACGTTGATTATACAATACAGCCGACTTTTTGTTAATGATCCCAGAAGAAAACAAAATCATCAACATAAACGACTGGGCTGCGCCCTATTCCTCTCAGTGTAGTAGGGACAGATTTGTCCAAGTGAATTCTAAGTTGTTTTGGTAAGTAAAATGGACTTAAGTCTAAACCACCCTAATGCTCAGATGTTGTATGAGGATGTAAAGTTTCTCTTATGATTTCTTGTTAAACAATGTATGAAAGTATAACAAATAGTATATAATATGTGATTGTACCTTTATACTATGTGAATAGTTCTCTATGTGTGGGCATGTACATACATAGATAATGAAAAAATCCTACTTAATGACTAAAGAAAACGATGCGAAAAATTGCAAGACACTAAAATTTGCAAAAAAAAAAAAATCATAAACGTAGTTAAAGTGTTATAGAAAATACTGTTCGACTTATTGTTAAACTATTAACACAACTGTAAACAAACCTAATTACAGACCAACACCCAAACATTTTAAGATTTAAATAAAATTTTTTTTGAGAGAAATTTTTAAGTAAAATAAAATTTTCTAATTGATTTTAAAAATGTTCTCTACGAAAAAAAAAAGAAAATAATTTTCTACTGGTTACCCTAGTAAGAATGCCAGCCTGCAAATCTACGAGTTGTGGGTTATTCTTTCGACAAAACTATGGTAATTTTCACTGTGAATAAAAAAGGATTATCGCTAAAAGTCAAATTGCTTATACTTTCAATTAACTCCAAGTATTGTTTGTATGTAAATTATTAAAGTTATTTTTAATAGACTCAAATACAAAATATATACAAATATTTGTGACGATTTTTTTTTTTAATTCTGGCATTACAAATTATTTCGCTTTTTTGTATTTCACAGGCTTAGAAAGCTTTCAAAAATGAGCTGGATATGGGACTTACAAGAACTTTGGGGCCACACAATATCGTTAAAAAAATTTTGTTATTTTTTTTATTGTAAATTTTAATTGAGATATTTTAGACAGCCCTGTGAGCGTTTTTATGATTATCGGGAGTGCTCTATGGGAGCAGAACAAATAATGGACCAATCACTGCAAAATTCTTTAAGCACATTTGTGTTTATAGGTATAAAACTTGTTTGTATTCAAGAATGTTTAAGAATTATCTGTACTAAATATTAATTTTAAAAAATATTAAAAATTGTCTTCTGTACAAAATTTAACTAGACAGACGCAATGACTTTGCTCATTTAACTGAGAATATTTTTTATAAGCTATAACACATTTTTAACATAACACCGATCGCATCTAGCAACGATGTCTTAACACATTTTCGTAAAAAAATGTTTTTTTTTTACTTTTTATTTTAGGAAATGATGAATCACACGGTTCATTTTCATAAAATTTTGACTGACGGATTGACGTTACATTTAACAAGTTTAAAAAATTAAGCGATTAAGCATCTGCACAAAATTTGTTAAAATTTGTTACAAATTTTTGCAGTCAACAAAAGGTGATGCAGCTTCACAACTGTTACGAATATTTTTAATTTGTTAAGATTAATTGTATTATTTTTTCTACGTAATAAATTCTTTTAAAGATGGCTTGCTGTTATGAAATGTTAGTTTTTTAAGATTGTTGACTTTGTTGTTGTGGTATTATGTATGGTTTACGCTCATATTTTGCGACAACCTTTTGTTGTCATCTGCATTTAAGAATAGCTTTAGTATTGCTAAGGTGTAGCGCTTTAGTGGCAACATTTTTTTGGTGTAAATCTATTACGCAATAATATTCTTTATTAGGGCAATAGATGTGCTGTATTGTCTGGCCTAATGGGTTGTTTTTTCACTTGTCAATAGAAAGCAAAATGCTTTTGCATATACATACATATTTTCCTTGTTGTTAAATTTTATTAATATACTTTTTTTAAATTAATATATTGTCATACATACATACATTTAATACTTTGCTTTTCTACTGCTTAGACAGTAGCAGTAAACTTTTAGGTAAACTATTTACAAAAAGGAATAGACAAAATAATATAGTTTCACTTTCAGCATCCTGCTTTTCGCTTGGACATTTGAACGAATATACTGTACATCCATACATACATACAAATGTACTTTTATAAGAGAAGACTAAATAACGTCATGCTTTGTTACATTTAACGGCTTAATGATTTGTTTTTTTTTCTTCTTCTTTTTTAAATCTTTTTACATGTTCAATATTTTATATGATTTTATGATGTTTGTTTTTTCATCTCTCCTTAGGCTAATGCATGTTTTCCTACTTTTTATTATTATTATTATTATTTTGTATATAAAAATTTTAGTTTGTCCTTCATAAAAGTTGCAATGAATGTTTAAGTTTTTAATATTTCTCTTTATACGTCATGTTATCCTGTTAAATCGTAGGTATGTGCTGGTTTGAAATAAGTTTGATTTCTTATGCATATTTTTAGGTTGTATTTTGTGTTTATTATTTATTTTTACTTTATATCTCTAACTCTCTGTCTCTCTCTTTCATTCGTTCTCGTCTATTTGTCGTTGCCTATGAATTTTATAAAGCGTGAAATTAAATTTTCACTTAAATATTCATATCCTGCCATACATATATCCTTTCAAACAAGTGCCTGTTGTTATTGTTATTCTACTGTTATACTCATATGGTTCGATGATGGACATACTCGTATTAGGGGGAAATAATATTTTTAGTTTTATGTGCTATTTCTATCGAATAAGAGTAGTCAAGTGGCGGAGTCTAAAGTAGTCTATATTTGACATTTTAGTGTTTTGATTTTATGTTCGTATGTATGTGTGTATGTGTGTTAGAGTATATATATTTTTAAATGCAACTTTTTTTATATGTATTTACTATTAAAGCTTAGTACTGAAAATATTATTTAAAGTTTAATATTCCTGTTATAAAAATATTATGTTCAAATGGTTCCTTTTTTAAGTTTTAAGAATTTTTACAATATAAAAAAACACAAGTTTAGGTAAAATAGCTTTTATATATACATGTAATATTTTTTATTGGTATTAGGATTTGTCATTACTGTACAATGTATGTTAAATTTTTAAAGCCATCATAAAATTAAAATAAGGCGTAATGATCATCATTTTCTGTCACATGTTATAGGAGGTTTTGTTTTCCTCACCGACATTAAGTTACTAAAAATTATATCTCGAAAAAAGAAAGAGGATAAATAACGGATGCAAAAGTTCCCCTAAATGACTCAAGATTCTTTACTGCTTTCCTAATTTGTATTTCAGTGGGGTGTTTGGTTTAAGTATAAACATTGAATAGTTATTTAGTGACATCAAAGTACTGACTTTCATTTGTATGCGCTCATTCTAAGTACTTGCTATGTTAAAATAATCTGTTAAGATGCCATTATTTGGTAATGAAAGCTTTTGCTGGATAGGACTATCTATAAGCGTCTGTCTATAAGCAGTATATGAAGCATCGAAGTATTTCCTTTTCAATAATCTTGTCGCTACGAAAAGTATTCAATATTCTTAATACTTAACACAATAAAAAAGTTAACTTTTATTGGCAACCGCTGAAATACAATTCGTTGTATTGTTTTAAATTGTAGTATACTGTAGCATATTTAAAACTACATATGGGCTTATCCAGCACACGCTACATTCGTACGCGTTTTTAGATTAAAATATAAAATTTTTTTACGTAGTGCTTAATAGGATTTTATTTGAACTTTCGAATGGTTTAAAACATAATTTTTTAACAGGTATTTGTTGCGAAATATTTGATCACAAAGTTTCGTGATGCACGTCACAAAAAGTGGAACTAACTTTTGAGTTGGAGTGTGTTTTCGTAATTTTTAGCAAATTTCGCAAAATAAAGCACAAAAAATCTAAATCCTTTTAGAAAATTGAATACAGGAGAAATCTAAAATAACTTAAATGAAAGCAAAAAAATGTAGAGTTTTTAATTAATAGCCGTGAACCCATAGTGACGCACGTCACATTTTTTCCATGTTATTTTTACTAGATGGTTTCCGATTTTAATAAAATTTTGTAAATGTATATAGTAATGCACGTGTATATTGAAAACGGTTTTATTTTTTTTTTAATTTCGATAAGCAACGGCAACCCTGTAGCTTTGAACTATTAAAAAATATTGCGGTGGAGCCTTAATTTGAACGGTTGTAACATTTTGGTGTTGTTTTTAATGCAGTTTTTGCAGAATTCAAAAAGTGACGCACGTCACCGAAATTAATATGCTAATATTTTTTTTTTTATTGTGAAAATTTAAATTTTTTATTTGCTTAAAAGCAGAATATGAACTTAATATAGATAAATATAATAAAATATAGACAACTTAAAAAAAATGTTAATTCTACTCACAATAAAAAAAACACCTTATTTTCCTTGACGCACGCTACAACACATGAACCTGACATATCATACCTAATTTCAATCTTTCCAAAAAATTAAACAAACATTTTTTTACTGAATTGAAGAGAATTAAATGAATAAAAATATGACTTTCGATCGGACCATCTATATTAACACCAAATTAATGATATGATCACCAAAAAATATGTTAATTTCTTGTATAATCTTAAGAGACCTGAGGTAGGGTAGGATTTGGTATTATTTTTTGTATTAATAATCATCGAAATATTTTTTTTTCTTTTATTTATAAATTTAAACATCTAGTCTAATATTTAATTGAAAAAAAATTGGGTTTAGCCCATATGCAAAAAGTGCTATCAAAAAGATGTCAAAAGGAAATCTTTTGCAAAAGTACAATTAATAAAAAATCAAACAAAAGTTATTAATAACTAAAGTCAAGTGCAAATGAAATCCACAACACTTTACTTAGAAATATATATTTTTTTATTTTAAATATTAAACTTTAGTTATTAGAGAACTCTATTGTATTTCTTTGAAGAAAACTTGAAAATTAAAAGACAAAAAGAAAAAATAGTTAAATTTACTTCTGTCTTGCCACTGACAAGTAAAAAAGAAAATTTCTCGGCACAATTTTAATAAATTACATTTTGTAAATGTAAGGTCCTACCTAAGCATATTTCATCTTTAATGCTCAGTTGCACTTATGCCCAGCTTTTTCTTCTTATTCCCTTTAACAACTTATTGTTTCTATCTTAGTTTTTTCTTTGTTACTTTTTGTCCGGCCGACCACAATACTTGTGGGTTTAAGGACAAGCACACACACAGAAAACACCTAAGTAATTTTTAAGCCCACTTCTAGAGAATGAAGTAGAAAATGTAAATAACTAAGAAATGGCAAAAACTTAACACTCTCCTTTCGGTCTTTAAGTTTGTTTTTTTTTTAACTTACCTAGAAGGCGTTGTAGACTAAAAAGAAAGCAAAAAAAACAAAATAAAAATTTTAAAGCGGAAGTCATGATGTAAAGTAAAGAAAACGTGCATTAAAGGAGTGTTGTGTTGTTGTTAAACGTTAAAATATTTCCGTTCCCAAAGTACTAAATGGGCTAGTGGGTAGAAAAGAAAATAAAAGAGCAACAGCTCAGCTCAAGCTTGAAAATCAAGAAGAAATGTATGTGAATGTTAAGTTTAGTCAGTCAGAGGCGACTTGACAGGGTATTAATGCTGCAACAAAAATTTTTCGGCCAATTTAAATGAGATGATGAGGAATAATTTTGTTTAAATCTGGCTCATTTTAAAACTCTTTAATGTTCGCAATATGCTTCTTTCAATATGACAGTTAAAAAATATCAATTCGATATTTGCTCAACTACATATATGTATACATTTTTACAAAAAAAACCCTCATACATTTCGTTACCACTTATGTGAACAACTAAACAATCATCTTTTGAGGCTGTAAAGAGGGATTATTAAAAGAAGCACTTTATACTTTGTTAGGTTGTCCTTTTCTGAATAGGATGACAGTTTAATAAAAAGGAAGGAAGAGAGAATTTAGTATATTTCATAAATACGTTACTTTCTATTTATTTATTTTTTTTTTTATCTTTTAATATTTTATTATTCTGGTGTCTTGCATATTTTCCCACAAAAAAGATGTTTTTTTTGCACTAAATCATTAGGGAAGTTGGGGTGGGTATAGTATTAGGCGATGGTGTTGGTCTCTATACCCTTTTGGCACATGTTACAATAAAAACGTACAACAAGAAAACTGTAGAGTAGCAGTTTAAACACAAAAAGTAAACTGTTTTCTTAAAACCTTTGTCACTCTGGCAAATTTTATTCTATTCCGTTTTTTTTGTTGTTGTTGTATTTTAGCTTAAGTGTGCAGCTGTATAGACATTTTGATGCAAGTCATTTTCGCATTAGCAGCATTCACCAAGTTTCCTATTGTTGCCACTTTAATAATGATGACTGCCACTTGTAAGAGTGTTGAGCCAAAAAAAAAATCCATTGTGTTGCAGCTGGTGTGTGAGGAGTTCTTTTTTTGTTATCGCTGGTGCTTGTTGCTCAAGGAGTTGTAAAACATTAATTTGTGGTTCACCAATGTCGGTGGCATGATGTTGATGTTAATAATATATATTTTATATACATATTTACATATTTTTTTTTTAATTTTTTCGTGTTGTTTTTTTATTCTTACATGTTTTATAAAGAACTCTTGCTTAGAATTTATAATGAATATTTGCTCACCACCCTAAAACATACTTTAAATATGTTTGTTTAACTTAAACAATATCATTTGCATACCTTAGTGGTGTCACAATTAAGTATATATTTACTTAAATAATTTATCAAAAGTGTTCCGTAGGCAACTAAAAATAGGCAACATCAAAAGTAGTTTTTACGGAACAATTGAGTACAGTGGAACAAAAACTAGGCCTGTACTCAAACTAGGGTTGGACGAAACATAACGATATATCAATATATCGATATTTTTTAACATCAATCGATATATTTCGTCGATATTTTACTTTGCAATATATCAATATTTTTTCTTGCAATTTTATTTCGATATTTTTAAACTCTGCTTTTGTATTTTATGTTATTAATTTGTAAAAAAAATCGTTTCGTCACAGTCTTTATTGAATAGACTGTTATAATGCTTGTATTGACAGTTACGGCGCGTTTAATTTGATCCAATTTAAGGTATTTGTAAGTCTACAGCAACAAGATTTTATTCATACCCGTGATATTCAAGTGTGAAAATTAAAAATTTTTATATACAGTTTCATAGTTAGGGTGTTTGCAGCGTTATCTGTTCTGTTGTACAAAACTTGTGGATAATGTTTCCAGTATATTTATTTTGTTTTAATGTATTTTTAATAAAGCATTAATCATGTCAAGTTTGTGTGTATAGCATTTCACGCTGCTCCTTTTTTAAGTCACAGTTGGTTATTTAGTTTATCAGGCTTCCTCGGTATCTTTAAAAGGAGTTGCTTCAGTGGTAAATCTGACAGTACCTGATTGTAAAAGTCATATGTCAGGTCAAGACAATAATTACTGGTTCAGTTAAACATCAATAAAAAAATACTTTTTGTTATATAAAGTTCGTTTTTTCTTTACGAAAAATATCGAAATATCGATATATCGACTGGCAATGATATTAAAAAAAATATCGATATGTTTTTTTCATTTGCCCATTCCTATTTTAAACATACTTTTATATTTTTAATTTATTATAATTTAAATTAGTTTTAATAATCTGGATACTTTTAACTATATTTTTTTTTTTTGTTGAAATTTAGGTTGAAAAAGCAGAGGAAGTTAATATTTTTCGATGGTAATTTATTTCCTTAACCGATGATTTTTTCTATTTTCACTCATTAATTTTAGGAACAACATATGTATATACAACGAAATGAATCTAATTCGTTTGATGCACTTTCAGTTGCAATCCTTTAACCTGTTTTATTTTTGTTTATATATAAAATTTTTTTTAAAATTAATTTTTACATTTCAAATTAAGAGTTGTACCACCTTTCTCCAACTTAATTTAATATGCCACAAATTTCGAAGGCTTCATATTTTTTTAGTTCTTCTTCCAATTGACCACAAAAAATATATAAAGAAATATTAAAATAACACACAATTTATTATTTCAACAGCAAACTGCTAGAATGTTTATAAATAAAAAAAAAAGAAAAAAAAAACATTCTGAAATTGTTTTTCATAATTTTAACAAAACAATGAATACTCGACTACAGGTAACAAGCGCAGACAAAAACAGAAAAATTCATTGCAAAATGAAAGAGAAAAAATACTTTAATACATACATACATACATTTGTTCAAACATAAGTCGTTGATTTGCAAAAATCAACACCATCTCAACAAAAACACACACAGCCAGATGCATATGAATACAGAGACACAAACGTATACCCAAACGATAATAAAAAAAGAGGAACAATAAAACTGCCAGTAAATGAAAGAAAAACATAAAAATTACTATGTTAAAACTTCAGGTGGTAACCACACAACTAAATAAATTTACACTTCTATAAACAAAACTTAGTACACTAACAAAATATCAAAAAAATAATAAATTCACATGCATAGTATGTATGGATTTCAAAAATACAGCCAAACATACTACTCACACTTGCGCACCAACACATATCACAATCTTACGTACACAATCATAATACGCGTTAAGTGTTTTTCTTTAACGTTCTTCAGTTAGTGGTTTTTAGTTGATTTTTAAGTGGGATTTTCAATGTGAAAATGAGAAGAAGAAGCAGTGGAAAAAACAACCGGAAAAACTTAAATTCAATTTTCATATTTGCAAAAAGAAAAACATAATTTAAGTGTTGTTTCGTTGTATGAATAAGATACCACTAATACATGCAAAATAATATAAACAAGTATTGGTTGTATATGTTGTTGGTTCGTGTTCATTTTCGTGTATTGAAAAGTTTTTCGCGTGTAGTTGTTCTTGTTACAACTGCACTCTAAACTGCACTCACCGTTATTGTACGAAGAGATATAGAACTATCTAACAAACAAAAAAGAAAGAAAATGCAAACGAACAACTTAAGTTTTTAAACATGTTTTTTAAGTTGCTTTAGTAGCTCTTATTGGTGTTGTTGTTGTTGCTTTATACCTATTTTGTGTTATGCAATTTATTAGTTTTTAATAATCAACAAAAGCATGAGTACTTAAAGTGAGGTAAGAGAAAAGTGGGGCCTTGATTATTTCCTTTCTAAAATTCAAAAACTTGTTTAAAAAGTATTAAATTTAGCTAAAAAATTTTCTACGGGGAATCACACGCGTTGCCGTACTGAGAGGTAGAGTAGAAGATGTGTCACCATCCTATCAAATTAAAATTTCAGCTGGTGTTTATAATCTTGATTAAGAAAAACATAAAGATATAAAACAAGGAAATTTTATTAGATTATTTTTATAAACAACGAGTATGAATATAAACAAATTTTTACATATAAAATTTTAGAAAATATTTTCAAGAAAGTTTATAATAGATTTTTTAAATTATTATTTAAAAACGTCTTTGAAAGACCGGTTTAGAGACAATTTTATACAACTACAATTTATCAAAAATTAAATCTATGTCGAACATATAAAAAAAGCTTATAAAAATCATAACCTCTGTTGTATCGCTGTGTTGTTGTAAAACAGAAAAATTTTTCAAACAAACATACATCACAGGTTGGTAATTTCTTAAATCGCTTTATAAAAATAAAATAAGGCCTTATTTTTAAACCTTAAATTTGTTCAAATGCACCACTCTTTCTAAGAATTTTCCACAGAGGGAGAAGAAAGTGTAAAATGTTGTGTAAAAATATTAGTAAAACTTGTTGTATTTCGTTTATCATATAAAAAGGGTGTAATAAAATGCTGAGTTATAATAGTTTAAGGAAAATACTTTTACAACAATATTTTCCATTCAGTTTGTATCTTTGTAAATTGACCGCTCCTGGAATTTAAGTTTTTTTTTTGTATTCATGTTGTTTCTGATCTTGTTATTTTAATTCAAAGTTACTCTTCTGCTCAGTTAAAGGGCTGGCAATAAAATTATTTGCTGCTATAGTTAGTTAAAGTATGATGTTTTTTCTTTATTAGTTTTTTTTTTGAGTTTTGTTAGTAGATTTTTGTAATTTCATAACAACTCTTTAAGTGTTAAATTGTATCTGTAAAAGTTTCTTGTACTTTCGATGCACAGTGCATTAGTACCATTGACCAGGTAGACAAAAAATTTTAGGAGCCATCGTTGAAGAAAAAAAATTTGTAAACTATTAGTTTAAATCGGCAGTAGATTCCATACATCTTATATGTTGATATACATATGTTTTTAATTCAAATATACATTTGTATGTCTCTTTGCAATTCTGATACTGAACTTTTTTCTAAGTGTTAAGGCGAAATGTATCTAAAATCGCCATTCAAAAACTGAATTTCGTAAATTTTTAATAATTTTTATATTTTCGTGATATACAAAAAAATTGTTTGCTTCTCCATATTAGCTGTATCAGAACCAGGATTTTTGATTTCTATTACCGTTGCTTAATTTTTCATTTGTATATAAAACTATTATTGTAAATAAAAAAATTGTGCTTAAGAAAAAATTAACAAAATCATTTTAAAAACATTTCAATGTTATTTAATCATCACTGTGAAGATAAGAACGTTTTAAAAAACGTTTTATTCAAACGGATTATAAGATCACATGTTGCAGGTGATTTTTAGGGGTTTTTTTGAAAAGTTTTTTTCTCTAAGATTAAACTTAAAAGTGATTTTAAGCAGAAATAAAATTATTGTATAAAAAAAAAAGCTTTAACAAAATTAA